>NW_024121877.1:1810175-2034575 GCF_016745375.1 Pimephales promelas | reverse complement strand
AAATAGCGCCACCTTTTGACAAAAGTGGGTTGTTAGTTTTATCTACAGTTACAAAAATCGCTAATATACATTGTACTCCTCAAGCCGGACAACTTTCTAATACATAGTCATTAGCTCGGACCAAGAGGAAGTCAGATATTTTGGTTTGAATATGGTGAGCCTCTCTCTGAGCCTACGTCCCTGTATGGCAAGCCCTTTTAACATTTAAAAGCTAAGTTTGCCTGTCCGGAATTAACATTGTAGATAGATCAACAACGTCTTTCTGTCTATTCGTAATTACATTTTGGATAGTTTGTATTATCATTTAAGATATCTGTAACATAATTGTGACTAGTCGAAATGACAGAGTATGGCAAGCCGTTTTAACATTTAATCAGTAAAAGGGCCAAAGCCTTCGGCACCGCCACCCGGGTGCATATAGGTAACTAAAGAAACCGGGGTTTGCGGTGCCACCGGCTGGGCCCGCCATCGCTGCCGCAGCTATATTTATTATTATTATTATTATTTATACGACTATTTTGGCACTTTTGGGGCCCTTAACATGCTCAAAAACTCTTGAAACTTTGCACACGGTCAGAATCCGCGGCCATTGGGCCGGGCTGAAGATGGTACCCGGGCGTGGCAGGGGGGCTAGACAGCGCCCCCTGGAACGGGGTCCGAAAACTTGGTCCATAAATCAAACACGCTTGCATGTAATAATATGAAACTCGGTGCACATGTTGATCTCATCGTTCAATATACCTCAAACTATTACTTTTTACCCCAGCCCAACAGGAAGTCGGTTATTAGGGTTGTCATATAAACACTCGCAATGGAATTTGAAGTACTCCTCCTAGAGAATTCAAACACACGGCACGAAACTCGGTCAGCATGAAGTCAGGCATTGAGGATGAAAGTTTGCGAGGGGATTTTTGATAATTCGAACGGTTTGGCCGTGGCGAGGGAAACGAAAATTATGGCGAGAATCGTGAAACAGGAAGTGTGTCAGAACTTCAGCATACATTAACTGATCTTGATGAAAACTTCAGCAGTTTGTTTGCTGTAAGAGGACGATCACATGGATGTGAATATTGTGAGTCAAAGTTATAGCGCCACCAACTGGCAGCAGGAAGTGTGTCACTTTCAAAATGCTTTGAAATCAACCTCTTATTTTTTACCCGATTTGCTTCAAACTTCATCTGTATAATGTAAATACATGGCAGATGAAGACCTGTGAATGGATTCTTGATATCTTGATACTGTTGCCGTGGCAACGCATCAAACTTTAAAATTCTTTTTTTTGATGATTTGAGACTCTTAATGGCTTTTGAGGCCCTTAACGGGTTTGAAAACTCTTTGAAACTTGCACACAGGTCATATCCCACAGCCATCAGGCCCGGGTCTGAAGATGGTACCTAGGCGTGGCAGGGGGCTAGACAGCGCCCCCTTGGAACGGGGTCCGAAAACTTGGTCCGTAAATCAAACACGCTTGCATGTAATAATATGAATGAAAAACTTCATCTGTATGATGTAAACAGATGAAAAACTTCATCTGTATAATGATGAAAAAACAGATGAAAAACTTCATCTGTACAATGTAAACATACGGTAGATGTAGACCTGTGAATGGATTCTTGATATCTTTTTAAACTGTTGCCGTGGCAAAGCTTCAAACTTTGAAATTATTTTAAGATGCTTTTGAGACTCTTAGCATGCTTGAAATTGCATGAAACTCAACAGACACATCACCATTTATTAGCCAGTAGATATGTGCAAAGTTTCAGAAACGGCATGGTGCAGGGACTAAATAGCGCCACTTTTGACAAAAGTGGGGTTGTTATTTTTATCTACAGTTACCAAAAATCGTTATATACATTGTACTCCTCAAGCAGACAACTTTCTAATTCATAGTCATTAGCTCAGCCAAGAGGAAGTCAGATATTTTGGTTTGAATAGGTGAGACTCTCTCTGAGCCTACGTCCGTGTATGGCAAGCCCTTTTAACATTTAAAAAGCTAAGTTTGCCTATCCGGAAATTAACATTGTAGATATCAACAATGTCTTTCTGTCTAGTCGTATATTACATTTTGGATAGTTTGTTATTATCATTTAAGATATCTGTAACATAATTGTGACTAGTCAAAATGACAGACTATGGCAAGCCGTTTTAACATATAATCATGAAAGGGCCAAAGCCTTCGCACCGCCACCCCGGTGCCTTTAGGTAACTAAAGGAGCCGGGGTTGCGGTGCACCGGCTTGGGCCCGCCATCGCTGCTCGCAGCTATATTTATTATTATTATTATTTATACGACTATTCGGGCACTTTTGGGGCCCTTAACATGCTCAAAAACTCTTGAAACTTTGCACACGGGTCAGAACCCGCGGCCATCAGGGCCGGGCTGAAGATGGTACCCGGGCGTGGCAGGGGGGCTAGACAGCGCCCCCTGGAACGGGGTCCAAAAACTTGGTCCATAACTCAAACACGCTTGTATGTAATAATATGAAACTCGGTACACATGTTGATCTCATCGTTCATATATACCTCATACTATTACTTTTTACCTCAGCCCAACAGGAAGTCGGTTATTTAGGGTTGTTCATAAAACACTCGCAATGGAATTTGAAGTACTTCTCCTAGAGAATTCAAACACACGGCACGAAACTCGGTCAGCATGAAGTCAAGGCATTGAGGATGAAAGTTTGCGAGGGGATTTTTGATATCTCGAACGGTTTGGCCGTGGCGAGGAAACGAAATCATGGCGAGAAACGTGAAACAGGAAGTGTGTTATAACTTCAGCATACATTAACTGATCTTGATGAAACTTCAGCAGTGTGTTCGCTGTAAGAGGACGATCACATGGATGTGACTATTGTGAATCAAAGTTATAGCGCCACCAACTGGCAGCAGGAAGTGTGTCACTTTCAAAATGCTTTGATATCACCCTTTTATTTTTACCCGATTTGCTTCAAACTTCATCTGTATAATGTAAACATACGGCAGATGTAGACCTGTGAATGGATTCTTGATATCTTTGAAACTGTTGCCGTGGTGACGCATCAAACTTTACCATTCTTTTAGGATGCTTTTGAGACCCTTAGCATGCTTGAAATTGCATGAAACTCAACAGACACATCACATTTATTAGCCAGTGGACATGTGCAAAGTTTCAGAAACGGGCGTAGTGAGGGCTCAGTAGCGCCACCTTTTGACAAAAGTGGGGTTGTTAGTTTTATCTACAGTTACAAAAATCGGTATGTATATTGTACTCCTCGAGCCGGACAACTTTCTAATTGACACTCATTAGCTAGGACCCACAGAAAGTCAGATATTTTTGTTTTAATGTGGTCTTGCTCAATCTGAGCCTACATCTCTGTGTCTTTGCCTGTCTGTGTGTGTGTGTGTATGTGTGTGTGTTTGTAGGGGGAGGGGTCTTAACCATTTCACTGCTGTGTGTATGGCCTGCATAAAAAATAAATGCCTTAAGCCTGGTATTTTTTTACATAAGTTTTATATTTTTTATAAGTAAAGGCATATAACCAGTTTAATTGTAGTGCATTGACAATAGTTTTATATAATTAGTTTATTAATTAAATTAACTTGGTCCATACACTTCATCTGAAAATTTGGTCCATAAATCAAACACACTTGCATGTAATAATATGAAACTTGGTACACATATAGATCTCATCGTTTCATATATACTTCACACTCTTACTTTTTACCCCAGCCCAACAGGAAGTCGGCTATTTAGGGTTGTGTTTAAAACACATGCAATGGAATTTAAAGTAATGTTCCTAGAGCACTGAACCAAATTCGACGAAACTCGATCAGCGTGAAGCCAAGACATTAAGGATGAAAAAGTGCCAAGGGATTTTTGATATCTCGAACGGTTTCGCCTTGGCGAGGAAACGAAATTATGGCGAGAAACATGAAACAGGATGTGTGTTATAACTTCAGCATACATTAACTGATCTTGATGAAACTTCAGCAGTGTCTTCGCTGCAAGAGGACGATCACATGGATGTGACTATTGTGAGTCAAAGTTATAGCGCCACCAACTGGCAGCAGGAAGTGTGTCACTTTCAAAATGCTTTGAAATCACCCTTTTATTTTTACCCGATTTGCTTCAAACTTCATCTGTATAATGTAAACACACGGCAGATGTAGACCTGTGAATGGATTCTTGATATCTTTGATACTGTTGCCGTGGCATAAACTTTACCATTCTTTCAGAATCACTTCGGGCGATAGTTTAAACTCAAAATCAATACAAACTCAATACAGTACACAAAAACTTTATGGTACTTTAGAAAGTTTTTGTGCCTTTGTGCCTAACATAGAATAGTATATGCACAATATAGAATTTGAATCAGCCTCGTCAAAGATGGCAGTGTCAGAGCCGATACCGATCCTGAGTATCTAATCGGCGCACTTCTTTTCAACAGTCAAATTGAAATTGAAATTGCTTGAATCTCAACAGATCCATCACATTTATTAGCCAGTAGACATGTGCAAAGTTTCAGAAACGGGCATGGTGCAAGGACTAAATAGCGCCACCTTTTGACAAAAGTGGGGTTGTTAGTTTTATCTACAGTTACAAAAATCGTTATATACATTGTACTCCTCAAGCCGGACAACTTTCTATTACATAGTCACAAAGTCAGATATTTTGGTTTGAATATGGTGAGCCTCTCTCTGAGCCTACGTCCCTGTATGGCAAGCCCTTTTAACATTTAAAAGCAAAGTTTGCCTATCCGGAATTAACATTGTAGATATCAACAACGTCTTTCTGTCTATTCGTAATTACATTTTGGATAGTTTGTATTATCATTTAAGATATCTGTAACATAATTGTAACTAGTCGAAATGACAGAGTATGGCAAGCCGTTTTAACATTTAATCATAAAAGGGCCAAAGCCTTCGGCACCGCCACCCGGGTGCCTTTAGGTAACTAAAGGAACCGGGGTTGCGGTGCCACCGGCTTGGGCCCGCCATCGCTGCTCGCAGCTATATTTCTTCTTT
Source organism: Pimephales promelas (assembly GCF_016745375.1). The sequence goes on along the minus strand of NW_024121877.1, from coordinate 2,029,572 downwards.
ATTATTTTTCTGCTACCTTTTGGGCATTTTTGGGGCCCTTAACATGCTCGAAAACTCTTGAAACTTTGCACACGGGTCAGAACCCGCGGCCATCAGGGCCGGGCTGAAGATGGTACCCGGGCGTGGCAGGGCGGCTCGTCAGCGCCCCCTGGAACGGGGTCCGAACACTTGGTCCATAACTCAAACACGCTTGTATGTAATAATATGAAACTCGGTACACATGTTGATCTCATCGTTTCATCTATACCTCACACTCTTACTTTTTACCCCAGCCCAACAGGAAGTTGGCTATTGAGGTTTGTTTGTAAAACGCTCGCAATGGAATGTGAAATACTCCTCCTAGAGCTTTGATCCAAATTCGACGAAACTCAGTCAGCGTGAAGTCAAGACGTTGAGGATGAAAGTTTGCGTGGGATTTTTGATATCTCGAACGGTTTGTCCGTGGCGAGGAAACAAAACTATGGCGAGAAACGTGAAACAGGAAGTGTGTTATAACTTCAGCATACATTAACTGATCTTGTTGAAACTTCAGCACTATGTTCGCTGTAAGAGGACGATCACATGGATGTGACTATTGTGAGTCAAAGTTATAGTGCCACCAACTGGCAGCAGGAAGTGTGTCACTTTCAAAATGCTTTGAAATCACCCTTTTATTTTTACCCGATTTGCTTCAAACTTCATCTGTATAATGTAAACATACGGCAGATCTAGACCTGTGAATGGATTCTTGATATCTTTTAAACTGTTGCCGTGGCAACGCATCAAACTTTATCATTCTTTTAGGATGCTTTTGAGACCCTTAGCATGCTTCAAATTGCATGAAACTCAACAGACACATACATTTATTAGCCAGTAGACATGTGCAAAGTTTCAGAAACGGGCATGGTGCAAGGACTAAATAGCACCACCTTTTGACAAAAGTGGGGTTGTTAGTTTTATCTACAGTTACAAAAATCGGTATATACATTGTACTCCTCAAGCCGGACAACTTTCTAAAACATAGTCATTAGCTCGGACCAAGAGGAAGTCAGATATTTTGGTTTGAATATGGTGAGCCTCTCTCTGAGCCTACGTCCCTGTATGGCAAGCCCTTTTAACATTTAAAAGCTAAGTTTGCCTATCCGGAATTAAAGGAGAATTCCGGCGAACAATAAACCTTCGGTCTAATAAAACATCGGTACCTAGTCAATCGTTCTCTGAGTTTTGTTTTCATGATAATCATGATAATCGAATGTAAAGAGTTTCATGATAATCGAATGTAAAGAGTTTTATCTCTAAAAACTGTTTAGCGTATAATGCTAGTAATGGGGGCATTGAGTAAGTAAAAAGAAATCGCTAGTTTATACCACTAACAAGGCTCAAAATAGCCCCACACTCACACAGTAACATAATGAGGCTCCATACATACAAAACGAAGCATTGAGAACTTTGTAAGTGTACAGACCGTTTAATAAGAAGATACTTTACAGAAGCCATCTTAAAAAATAGTCTCGATAAGTCGATCCCCGAACGCCGTTCATACAGTTCAGAAGTTAGTTGAACTTCATAGAGTTCAGATCACTCAGCACGACGTTCGTGGTTTGACTTATAGAGACTATTTTTTAAGATGGCTCCTGTCTGTATACGCGAAGTGAACTGTCTTCATAAAGTATCTTCTTATTAAACGGTCTGTACACTTACAAAGTTCTCAATGCTTCGTTTTGTATGTATGGAGCCTTATTATGTTACTGTGTGAGTGTGGGGCTATTTTGAGCCTTGTTAGTGGTATAAACTAGCGATTTCTTTTTACTTACTCAATGCCCCCATTACTAGCATTATACGCTAAACAGTTTTTAGAGATAAAACTCTTTACATTCGATTATCATGAAAACAAATCTCAGAGAATGGTTGACTATGTACCGATGTTTTATTAGACCAAAGGTTCATTGTTCGCCGGAGTTCTCCTTTAACATTGTAGATATCAACAACGTCTTTCTGTCTAGTCGTAATTACATTTTGGATAGTTTGTATTATCATTTAAGATATCTCTAACATAATTGTGACCAGTCGAAATGACAGAGTATGGCAAGCCATTTTAACATTTAATCATGAAAGGGCCAAAGCCTTCGGCACCGCCAACCCGGTGCCTTTAGGTAACTAAAGGAACCAGGGTTGCGGTGCCACCGGCTTGGGCCCGCCATCGCTGCTCGCAGCTATATATATTTTTTTTTCTTTTTTTTTCTAACGACTATTCGGGCACTTTTGGGGCCCTTAACATGCTCGAAAACTCTTGAAACTTTGCACACGGGTCAGAACCCGCGGCCATCAGAGCCGGGCTGAAGCTGGTACCCGGGCGTGGCAGGGCGGCTCGTCAGCGCCCCCTGGAACGGGGTCCGAACACTTGGTCCATAACTCAAACACGCTTGCATGTAATAATATGAAACTCGGTACACATGTTGCTCTCATCGTTTCATCTATACCTCACACTCTTACTTTTTACCCCAGCCCAACAGGAAGTCGGCTATTGAGGTTTGTTTGTAAAACGCTCGCAATGGAATGTGAAATACTCCTCCTAGAGCTTTGATCCAAGTTCGACGAAACTCAGTCAGCGTGAAGTCAAGACATTGAGGATAAAAGTTTGCGAGGGGATTTTTGATATTTCGAACGGTTTGTCCGTGGCGAGGAAACGAAACTATGGCGAGAAACGTGAAACAGGAAGTGTGTTATAACTTCAGCATACATTAACTGATCTTGATGAAACTTCAGCAGTGTGTTCGCTGTAAGAGGACGATCACATGGATGTGACTATTGTGAGTCAAAGTTATAGCGCCACCAACTGGCAGCAGGAAGTGTGTCACTTTCAAAATGCTTTGAAATCACCCTTTTATTTTTACCCGATTTGCTTCAAACTTCATCTGTATTATGTAAACATACGGCAGATGAAGACGTGTGAATGGATTCTTGATATCTTTGAAACTGTTGCCGTGGTAATGCATCAAACTTTACCAATTTATTAGGTTGCTTTTGAGACCCTTAGCATGCTTCAAATTGCAAGAAACTCATCAGACACATCACATTTATTAGCCAGTAGACATGTGCAAAGTTTCAGAAACGGGCGTGGTGAGGGCTCAGTAGCGCCACCTTTTGACAAAAGTGGGGTAGTTAGTTTTATCTACAGTTACAAAAATCAGTATGTATATTGTGCTTCTCGAGCCGGACAACTTTCTAATTGACACTCATTAGCTAGGACCCACAGAAAGTCAGATTTTTTTGAATGTGGTCATGCTCTCTTTGAGCTTACTTCTCTGTCTCTGTCTGTGTGTGTGTGTGTGTGTGTGTGTGTGTGTGTGTGTGTGTGTGTGTTTATGGGGAGGGGGCTTAACCATTTCACTGCTGTGTGTCTGGCCTGCATAAAAAAATACATTTCTTAAGCCTGGTATGTTTTAAATAAGTTTTTATTTTAATTTTTTATAAGTAAAGGCATAATATAACCAGTTTAATTGTAGTGCATTGACAATAGTTTTATATAATTAGTTTATTAATTAAATTAACTTGGTCCATAAACTTGATCTGAAAATTTGGTCGATAAATCAAACACACTTGCATGTAAAAATATGAAACTCGCTACACTTATAGATCACATCAGGCCAGACAACTTTCCAGACATGGGGACTTGTGACTTGGACTCGAGTCGCTATTTTTATGACTTGTGACTTAACTTGACAAAAAATAAAATACTTGAGATTTGACTCGGACTTGGAAGTTAAAGACTCTGGACTTGACTTGACTTGAGACACGATGACTTGAATGACTTGAGTGTTAATCACATCATGTTTTCAGCTTGAATATAAAATATATAAATTATGTAAAAAAAGTAAAGTTGATCCAGCTGGAGCGCAGTGAAGACTAAAATTTTATCTTTTAATATTATTTCATTATTAAATATTATGTATCTGTATTATTATTCTTTATTAGTTTTCATGATCACTGTATTATCCTTTTGGAGTTTCAAAAAGCATGAGTTAAAAGCATGAGAGGAACATATGTCAGGGGAAAGCTATATATTGCTCAGAGAGGTATGTGTGCCATGTAACATGTTCACTCAGCATAAATGTTTCCACTGATGCAAGTGTACCACAGATGTACACAACAAGGAAGGTAGCGCACGTATGACATTTACGTTCTAAGTTGAGAGGCTCAGAGCAACATGTTTGTTACCTTACAAGGAAGCTGTAAGACTGTGTGATGTATAAAAACTCAATGTCACATTGTACCACCTCAGAGAAACATGTAGGCATGACCGGGTGAGAGGGTAGAGAACATGGAGAAACGCATAGACCAGGCATGAACACAACATCTTGAAGTTTCTCTCCTGACATATATATAATATATAATAAAACTTTCTTGGCAAGATAACTGGTGTCCGGTCCCGTAAATTGAATAATAACGGGGAAACACAAGAGGCTTTAATTCCAAGTCTACATTTGGCGTCACGAGGAACAGGATAGCATTCAGACATTTGTCTCAATCATTCAAGGTAAGACTTTTTCCTATACTAAAAAATAATTTGAAGTCTGCCTGATGATTGGACATTGACTGAAACTGCTTAAAAGAACTGTGTTGTTTAAAGTACCAGTTGTTTTGCCAATGAATATATATGTCAGAAAAAAAAGAAAATAATTTAAATAGTTTGAATTTGATGTGGCTTATTTGAGTTGCTCTGTTCAGTAAACCTCTGAAATATTGAATGATGCTGGGGAAGTCTTTTTCATTTTTGAAAAGACTTTAGGAAAAGTGGATCTTTTTTAGAAAAAAGACCATTTAGTCAAATATTTGGAATAGCAGTAAAGCAATTTAGCAATTTGCTTGGCATGACTGGAAGGTGGTTGGAATATGGCGAGACTGTAAAAACTGATGGCAGATAAATCTCTAAAATATTTCCAACACACCAAAGAATCGTTTTAGAAAACGAGGATAGTGTGTCAAAGCGGTGATTTATAGCGGTTTAAAGTGGCGGGTCTGTGCTATAGGACGCACAGGATTCCGTATTTAGAAATACAGGCGCCCTAAAATTTTAAACACGCTGATTGAGCCCTTAGAAGATGGGTATCAATGGAAATAGGAGCTAGAATTGTGTGTTTTTTCGATTTTGACAATAAGCTGTTCAGTATTGAGAGGAAGAGGTTGATCTGAGAGCAACTTCAGATAGGCTAAATAAAATTTAAAAATAAAAAATAGAGCAAACAAATACACAAAGAAAACAAATTATTAGAGTTAACTTTGTTTTGTTTTTTCCTTTCCCCTTCTTTGTTCTTTGAGTTATAAGAGAAGGCGAAAGGGAGAGAAGGAGAGAAGTAGAGAGAGAGGGAGAAGCAGAGGGACCCCCCCCCCCCCTTGGAATTCACACACAGTAGATATACATCCACACACACACACACACACTCACTCCCAAAATATCCCTGCTGTTTGAGTGCACAGTCACAGAGTGACAAATAATTTGCAATGGCAGAAAGTGGTCTTAACAGCCGAACAATAGCTGATTGGTATTTAAAAAGAAAACAGAAAAAGCAAGCTAAGCTTTTGAAAAAAGGACTGGATGTTAATGCATCTTTGGATGTGCAGCTAAGCTGGTTTGATTCGCAAAAAGACTCCATCAAGTCAAAAGCATTTCCAATACTGGCAGCTCATTGGATTGTGAAACAAGGTGGAATCTTCTGTGGCATTGATGGATGTCCAGCCCCACTTTTTGAAGCAATGAAGCCTCAATTTGAAGCATTTCACAAATTGAACAAAATTATGTCTATTAACTGTTCAGATAAAGAAAACACAACCAATGATAATTCATTTGATCCAGATTGGACAAATATAATAACTGAAGCTGAAAAGAGATATTCACAAGCACCAGTGAAATCTGCAACCACTGTAACGCCTCCTCCTTACAACCCAATGTATCCAGTTTTGCCTGAACAATGTACAAGTTCCTCTAAACCACTGACACAGCCTCAAGCTTTGAGATCAAATGGTCCAGTTGACAAAATGTATATTGCATCTGCACAAGCAGCTCCAATAATAACAAGATCTAAAACAGTTCATCCCAACAGAGACATGCTGCGCTGTACACCAGCTTGTAATTATGGATCCGACTGGGGTAATGAGACAAGAGATGACGACATGATCACAATTGACAAGATCGGTCCTGAACTTTCTTCACCAGTAATTAAAAAGGAAGGATCTGAATTAATGACAGAAGAGAGACCATTCACTCCAGGTGAACGACAAGCCATTCTCACAGCCTTGCCTCCTCTGAAGAGACAAGATCCAAACACAGAGTTTTGGCGAGAATTAGACTCTCTTGTCGAAGCACATCAAATGACACTACGAGACATTCACACCATTGTGAAAGCTAAAATCCCAAGAGACAGATGGGAACGCTTGCCAGCCTCAATAACAACTGCCCAATGGATAGATTTGTGGGTTGATGACCAGGGACGACCCCTGGGTCTTTGGCAAGCCTTAGATGTATTCCGAAGAGAAATCCAGGAAACTTTGGGCAGTGGTAAAATTCCCTTCACATTAGTGACATTGATTAAGCAAAAGGATGATGAATCTCCAGATGAGTATGCTCTACGTAAGTGGAATGCTTATGAGAGATGGGCTCTCTGTGCAAAGAAACAACCTGACAGAGATGATGTACAATTCATTGACACACTTGTGGATGGACTTGGCCCAAAATACCAACAAGCCTTATCACTTGGAGTCAACCCAGGTGAGACATTTGACCAAATCATGCAATGGGCTGGCCGTTTGGAGATGGCTATGAGGTCAAACAAAGAAGAAGGAAACAAGCCATACCGACGAGGAGTGGCGACAGCTCAATACAACAAAGACACAAAGAATAAGATGGTTTTCTGCAGCAATTGTGGAAAACGTGGACACGTTAGACGAGATTGCTGGGCTAAAGGAGGTGGAGCAGAAGGTCAAGGTCCATCATTTAAACAGGTCAGTACCAAAGACCATAATGAAAATTCTCAAGAGAAGACGTTGACTGAAGCACAAGTCCGTCAGCTCATTGAGGGAATTATGCGTCCGCAATAGGAATTAGCGGCCCCCTGTATTAATAAGAAAAAAGACAATCGCCTTTTCGTTAATGCATTAATAGGGGGCCACCCATGTGATGTTTTGGTTGACACAGGCGCCTCAATTTCAATAACAGATTTGAACCTACCTACAACAGATGAAACTATGGAAGTTGAAGGTGTTGGAGGTGGTATCACAAAATTTCGCAAAAGTATTCAAGTTCCACTGCAAATACATGAAGATGAAGTCTTATGGACATCTTTTTGGGTGGGACCGAATTCACAAGGAAGCCTAATTGGCATGGACATTCTTCCATTGTTAAACATGATCATATTCACTGACAGTCGTCATATCGCCACAACTGCTGGGATAATACCACACGAAGATCGCACATGTAATCTAAGGTCTGTTGGTACAGCAAAACCAATTATCAGGAACTGGACAAAAGATGGTGTGTGGGGTCTTCTATGCAGTTTGTATCCAGATGTTTGGGCTAAACACAAACTGGATTGTGGTAAAGCCAACATTGACCCCATTGTTATTGAGGGACCGACACATGCCCCTCATAAACAATACCCTATCAGACCTGAAGCAAGACAAGCCGTAGAGGAGATAGTGGCTGACTTGGAAGCTGAAGGTATCATCAGACAAACGTCATCTACCACTAATAGTCCTGTCTGGCCTGTCAAGAAATCAGATAACTCATGGCGATTAACCATTGATTATACAAGACTTAACAGTGTAACACCAAAACCGCATCCTATTGTAGCCAATCCTGCCACTATTCTGAATGATATTCCAGGAAATGCTAAAATTTTTACGGTACTGGATGTACTGTCTGCTTTCTGGTCTATACCTATAGACAGAAGATCTCAAGAGAAATTAGCCTTTACAGTAGGCGCAAAACAATATGTTTGGAACAGACTCCCACAAGGTCTTAATATTTCTCCTGTTGTATTTCATAGAGCTTTGAACCAGTTCTTAACGGAGCAAAAAGCTGAAATTGAGAAATCAGGAAGTGTCTGCCTCCAATATGTTGATGACTTGTTGATTGCAAGCCCAGATGAAAGAAGCCATATATTTGCTCTGAATGTTGTCCTACAAGCCCTTAGGAAAGGGGGATTTAAAGTTAACCCCGACAAAGCACAGCTGGCCAAATCCAAAGTTATCTATTTGGGCCAAGAAATATCTATGGAGGGAAGGAGAATGACAACAGAGCGTGTAGAAGCATTACGACAACTTCCAAAACCTCTAACAGTTACAGGAATGCGAAAGGTGATGGGACTTTTCAACTATTGTCGTCAGTATATACCCGATTTTGCTAGCATCACCAGCTCTCTCATTGACCTGTACAAGGGAGGAAAGCCGGGAGTGGAACAGATTAACTGGACACCAGAAGCTGAGGAAGCGTTTACTTCTATGAAAGAAAAACTGACTTCAGCTCCAGCTTTGGGACTTCCCGATGGACGATTGCCGTTTCATTTGTGGACCAGTGTAGGAGATGAGACGTATTCAGCAGTACTGTGTCAAAAACCAGGTGATCGATACAGACCAGTTGGATACTTTTCCACAAAGATTCCTGTCACTATGATTGGGCAACCACGATGTATACAAGCTCTCGATGGTGCCACATGGGCAGTGGATGCTGTTGAGAATCTGATAGGAGCACAAACTATCATATTGCACACTCCACACAGTATAGTGACATTGTTGAACAACACAAACATCAAGACCATAACCGACGCAAGAAGAGCAAAATGGGAAGCTACTTTGTTGAACAAGGATTTGAGAGTAGAAATCATCAAAGACACGTCTCTTAACCCTGCAACAATGATGCTGGAACCACATGAGGGAATACCACATGAGTGTGTAAAACAAGTAGAAGAAGATAGCCTTGGTCCTGTTAATCCAATCCCTCTTGAAAATCCAGACAAGGAGTTATGGGTTGATGGATCCAGTTACTATGTTGATGGAAAACGACACACTGGATGGGCTGTAGTGCAAGCTGATGGAACTGTTGTGAAGAAAGGAGCTCTTCCTGGCAAGCTTTCAGCACAAGTAGCTGAGCTCATAGCACTTACAGAAGCTCTTGAATTATCTGAAGGAGAACGAGTCAACATCTATACAGATAGTCGATATGCTTTTGGTGTGGTCCATGACTACCTTGCCCTGTGGAAGAGACGTGGACTCATCACCAGCAATGGGAGCGAAATACAACATGCTTCCATAATTCGTCGCTTGATTACAGCATGTCACTTACCTAGAGAAGCAGCCGTGATCAAAGTGAAATCTCATCAATCTGACAAGTCCAAAGAAACTCAAGGAAACACGGCAGCAGATGCAGCAGCTAGAGAAGCAGCTCTACTCCATCCTACTCCTGTTACCCTGGTAAAGGAAAATACCAAGGATAATCCTGAGCTCCATCTTCTGTCATATCAATTGGAGACAGATGAAGAGAAAGAACAATGGATAAAAGCGGGAGCGAAAGAGGATGATCAAGGAATCTGGAGAATTCCAACAGGACAAGTGGTGATGCCTATCGGAACAAGAAGAGAACTAATGCAGCTGTATCATGGAAAAGTGCATGCTGGAGCAAAAGCAATGAAAGCTCAAATCAGTGAAACTTGGTGGTGGCCAAGAATGATGAGAGACATTGATGATTATTGTAGAAGATGTTTGATATGCCTCAAAGCAAATGTGGAAAAAATCTGTAAAGGTGCGAATGTCACATGCACCTAGACCAACAGGTCCGTGGACACATCTCCAAATTGATTTCACAGGACCTTTGTCACCTAGTGGAGGGTATCAATATATACTTGTAATCATGGACAATAATAAGAAAGTGCGAGAAGCTCAACAGCAATGGGATGGAAAACATACCACTACTGACATTCCACACATTCCCGAGTTAGGCAGTTTTGTTATGGTCAAACGTATTCCCAGGAAAGGTTTAGAACCTAGGTGGGAGGGGCCATATGAGGTACTCTTAACAACAGATACAAGTGTTTGTCTCAAAGGGAAAGGTGTAGGAACAGATAGATGGTATCATTGGTCACAAGTTAAACCATGCTTAGTGAATGAACAAGATGATAATGATGGCTTATGGCCTGAGATTGAGCAATGTTCATCCATTATTTTTAAAGATTGGGAACAAAGAAGTGATGCTAATTATTCCTTTGCTTCCATTTCAGGAATCAATTCCATTGACATTGATTAGAGATGGTTGCAAGTTATTCTCGATACCCAACGATGATGGTATGCTTATTTTTAACTTTACTTGGCATTTGTCAAGAAAGCCACGCTTTATGGACTCCTCGAGTTCAAGAGATCACTCGGAGTGCAACTCTGAAATCTGGTCAACATTTTACCCTTCCCTTTATTTCCAGATGGGGATTATGGGATTGGGTGCCACGTAATGACACAGACCTTGCTAAATATCGTAAGGGCATCTATGGAGGATGTAACTTTTACCACCAATGTTACAAAAGCAGAGTAATTTGGCCGGTAAAAGACGGGGGGTATACTGGTAGTGCTCAAAGACGAGAAATTTGTGCAAGAGAACGATGTGAAGTTATAGGGTTAAACCTCATAACATCTACTAATGTGGAAATTAATTTAGTTCTGAATCGTACCCACATGCTTACAATATGGGATTCATTGGCCGAAGGGTGTATTTATCCCATAGGGTTGCCATGCGAAGGGTTTCTGAGGGATCCTTCCTCAAAAACAACAAGATTTAAGGGAAATTATGTACGAGTATGGCATTCAGAAGATGAGAGTGAATATTGTGAGACTGAACTAGAAACTGGCGAAATCGGAAGGTGTTTTTATCTTTCTGCGGAAAAGACAAACAAAGCAAAAACATGCCCAAATACAACCATTGCACCAGCTCATGGTATTTTGTTAGCAAAAGAAACCAAAACCTTGATAAATGAAGCCCATATGGTGCAACAACGAATTAATTATAACTTGAATTCTCTTCTTACCGTTTTTGATCAGTCTTATTGTGGTAATTTTACACAAATAAGAAGTTGGTTGGGAAAAGAAGTTAAATATTACACCTCTAAAAATCCTCTGAGTAGAAAAAATCGTAAAACTCGAAGTATATGGGGAGATATTGCGGGGGTATTTGGTTCTGTCAATTCAATCAGTAATACTGCTCAAATGAATCAGTTAAGTAAATACACTCAGTGGGTGGGAACAATGAGTGGGAAAGGACTCACTGAGGCTCTTCAGGGTTCTCTGCATATTATTGCAGCGGGTCAGCATCTTAATGATGCTGCAAAGGAATTGGCAGATGCATTAATAAAATCGTCTGATTTTGAGACGCATCGTGCGGCGTGTTTATTTTTAGCTCAGAATTTAAAGGATCAAATGGTAGAAGATATTCAAGTTATTCGAATGGGACAAGTTCCTGAGCGAATAGCAGAATCATTGTTAGTGGTTTTCAGGAATCAACTTAATTTGACTTCTGCTAAACATATTCCATTAGTTAAAATCGCTATTAATGAAAATTCATTGTCAGGTTCTGGAATGTTACCTTTGATTATGATATGGCCTCAATATGGGAAGCGTAATATTATGACAGTCAGGAAATTCCAATCAATGGGTGTTAGGCAAGGTAATTCAGTAATTAGATTAGGAAGAAATGGATATTGGGCTGAAGGTGATACACCAATGATTTCTACCACAGACTGTTGTGTCGAGGAACATGAGTGGGTAATTTGCTCATGCTCTACAATGTTTAGTCTATCTCTTAATGGTTCTGCTGTTTGGGATGTAGTTCCTTTGAGTCAGGCCACAGGTGCATGGCAACTTTCAGAAGCACAGTGGTGTATATTACATGATGGAACAAGTGAAAATATGATATACGGGGGAAAGTTGTGTCCAATCCCTCCTGATCCATTTTGTCTTGAAATTCTCTATCCTCTTCATTTGGGTGGAATTCATGTTCCACATGTGCAATTGTTACAGGTAGAACCACAATGGTGGAATAATGACTTAGTAGAAGAACGGAATTATGAACTCTTTGAGATGGTTAAAATAGTTAGAAAGAGTGTAAAAGCAGCTCAAGACGAGGGAATTCAAGCAATGGGTCATGTTATAGTAGCAAATGGAATAGCTAAATTGATGTCTGAAAAGAAACTAACACGAATCCTAGGGAATTTATCGTGGTCAGATTGGATAGTTTTGATCATGGTAGGAGTTCTTGCAGTCATGTTCATGATTCAAATTATGATATGTGTTACTAGAAAAAGAAATACCAAATCTGTCAAACTGATTATTTCTAACCAAATGGATAAAACCAAGGATGGAGTATACAGCGTGAAATAGGGAAATGTATGCATTATTCCTTAGGAAGCATTACCTCACAAACAATGAACACCCGCTTACTGATTTTCAACCCCAAGGGATAGGACCCTTTTACATCAACGTTTATTTTAATTTCTTATTTTGGCTCGGAACTGGGGGATTTAATTAGTTACGAGTTAATTAATTAATGAGTCCAGGCACGAGCAGAAGAATTATTAGTTTTTCTTTTCTTAGATGATTGGGGTTCATTTTAAATACATACACATAGATATTAAAACACACATAGTATACGGGGACATAACACGGGTTGGGGTTTTGTTCTTTTTGTTCTTTGTTTTGTTTTTCCTTTTCTATTCTTCTGTTCGTTCTGTCTATTTCCTTGGTCTGCTATTTCTTCTCCTCACTATCACTTCTATAGGTTGGCCACCTGGGAATGATGGTGTGGAACTTACGGCCGTAGTTCCAGTGGAGGGAGATGAAGACTAAAATTTTATCTTTTAATATTATTTCATTATTAAATATTATGTATCTGTATTATTATTCTTTATTAGTTTTCATGATCACTGTATTATCCTTTTGGAGTTTCAAAAAGCATGAGTTAAAAGCATGAGAGGAACATATGTCAGGGGAAAGCTATATATTGCTCAGAGAGGTATGTGTGCCATGTAACATGTTCACTCAGCATAAATGTTTCCACTGATGCAAGTGTACCACAGATGTACACAACAAGGAAGGTAGCGCACGTATGACATTTACGTTCTAAGTTGAGAGGCTCAGAGCAACATGTTTGTTACCTTACAAGGAAGCTGTAAGACTGTGTGATGTATAAAAACTCAATGTCACATTGTACCACCTCAGAGAAACATGTAGGCATGACCGGGTGAGAGGGTAGAGAACATGGAGAAACGCATAGACCAGGCATGAACACAACATCTTGAAGTTTCTCTCCTGACATATATATAATATATAATAAAACTTTCTTGGCAAGATAACTGGTGTCCGGTCCCGTAAATTGAATAATAACGGGGAAACACAAGAGGCTTTAATTCCAAGTCTACAGCAGGCTGAGAATAGCGCTGTCATGATCACGAGATCACGAGATCATCACCTTTTTGTTATTTTGTTTATTTCTGAAATATATGTGGGTTATTGTATTTTGTTTCATTAAGTGTTTAATGCAAGAAAGATTTATCATTTAATTACCCTGTGCTGTTCAGATGTGCCTGGTAATTTAACAGTTGTGTTTTCTTTAAAAATGTTTTAAGGATGGTTCATTACATAAGAGAAGCTCATTAATCAATCTGTTAATATTAGCGATTTAGTGATTTGAAAAGGTTATTGAACTATGTGAAATCCCGCGAGAGAGGAGAACGAGAAAAAGACGGGAAGTTTAAAAAAAACCTGATGGCGCACGAGGGCTAGTCTGCTAAACGGAGAGTTTAGTGCATTATAGGCTTTGAGTGGACTAAAGGCTTTACGTTGGACTATAATTTGTTTACCGCACATCACGCTCTCGGGAGAGGGGTTTGTGCCTGTGAAACTGTGACCCACTACAGGAGAGGTGTGTTTTGCACTGTCGAGTGAGTTTGGAACTGTTTGCCTCTCCGGTTAAATTAGCTCGGGTTTTTGCAAGATCGTGACATCGTCGTGGAAAGGACCGCAGACACATCGTTCGATTGCTGAATGAGAGGAGACTACATCGGGAAGAGTTTCGCTGGCTGATGCAAGTGACTGGAGACGATTTGATTATGAGCGCTGGACGGACGAAGTTTAACCCTCGCACTGCCGCCGCAGACGCCGTCGCTTGAGGAGAGAGAAAGTTCCAGACTCGGTGGGATCTGTCTTTCACTTTACTCGAGGAGGTATTGTTGTTGTTTTTTTTTCCACTCTATGAGCTCCAACGTTAAGCGCGCCAACGATTAATGCAGGCCTGCTAAAAGAACAGAACTAAACGAGTGCACTCAGGTTATCAGAGACTATTGACTTTATTACTTGGGGTTTTTTCCTTCTTCAATTTGTGTTTTATTTTCATATATGCTCTTTGCTGTTCAACTGTTAGTGAGTTTCCCATAATACAAAAAGAGGAAATTGAGTCATGGTGTTCTTGTTGTTTATTCCTTCACCAGCCATTGTATTTGTGTAACTCAGTGTTTTCTAAGGTAATATTCTGAAGAACATTGGTTCAGATACCCATTGATAAGCAGAGAAATAGTGAGGATCATATTGTGCCTAGACAGGTTTTTTTTACAATGAGATGTCCCTTTCACCATTTTACTAAGCTTTAGGTTTAAGAAGGTTAAATACTTAATACGTGGCTGTATAACATACTTGCTCCATCACGAGCCTATGGTGAAAAGGGTTACATTTTTGGGGGCTCGTCCGGGATGTTGTGCGCAGTTTTTAAACTGCTATTGTAATCTCATATTTCAGTAGTCTGTACTGCTAACAGTTGAATTATTTTTTTTTCTCTTTCTCACTCATTGATTCTAAGCACAAAATGGATGTTGATGAGATTGAAGCTTGGTGTACAAGGAAGCAAATAGCTCGTGAGAATGCAGTAGTGTTAAGTGGTTTAGATGCCAATGTCACAGATGATGTTTTGCTTCAAGCTTTAAGTTTTGTTAAAGGAACACTCCGACTTTTTGGGACTTTAGCCTATTCACCTTATCCCCCAGAGTTAGATAAGTCCATACATACCTTTTTCATCTCCGTGCGTGCTATAAGTCTGTTTGACGCACCCACCGCTAGCCTAGCTTAGCACAAAGACTGGATGTGAATGGTTGCAGCTTTCATACTAATCCAAATGAGTGACAAAATAGCGCAAACGTTTTCCTATTTACATGTTGTGATTTGTATAGTCACAGAGTGTACAAATAACAAAGTCAAATGAGACAGACATCTTTTAACCGTATAAAACCTGGGAACTATTCTCTGAAGGCGAAGCACTGCTACTTTGGCGGAGTGATAACCGCATCACCTGAGACACGCCATGGTGAGGAGCGGAGAGTTCGCTCAGTGTTTGGGTAACAGTCAGCAATTTATAAATAGTAAAAGCATAGTTTAGAGTCATGGGTTTTCGCTCTATTGTAGATAGCTGCGACAGTAAACAGGGGAGGTAATAATACCATTTCACAGAATTCGCTGACTGGATGAAGAAATGGCTAACTTACTTACTCTGGATATTGATCCAAACACACCTAAATAGATTATCAAGGGACATTATGTTTTCTCGGTACATTTCAATGAGGACGACTATTTTGAAAAAAATGGAATTTGCCACATGGACCATAATGTGCTGAAGGATACGGCCATCCCATCGATAGCACAGACAGGACAAGTGGATCACCTGCGGCTGAGGTAAGTGTTCCGTTATGTTTTTAGATGACCTACTGTAACAGTGCCATTAGCCAGATCTAATGTAACGTTAGTGACACTATTATATGATTAGGGTATGAATATGTTTTTATCTTGATGCGGCGCGGACACGCTTGGAAAAAAACGAGCGCGTTGAACTTGCACCCTGCGCGCGGCGCGCCTAGTAGCCTAAATTTTAAAATAATGGTAAATAACAACCTTGAGCGTGCAAAAGGGTACGATAGGCTGTGAGTTCATTGTGCAAAAACAATTTGTGCTATTATTTTCCCCTTATTCTATCCTATAGTAATGCAATATACTGTATATTATATGCTGTTGAATACATTTGGTTTAGCTAATAAATTGCATTTAAAATATATTGATCCTGTAATAATAATTATTTATTCATGTTCTGTGATATTTATAAATCTGGATGCGTTTTTGGTTGGAATTCAATGAAACATGGTATTACCTGGTCTCCCCTGTTTATTGTCACAGCTCATGCAATAAAGTAAACACCCATGATAAACTATGCTTTTCTATCAAACGTTATAGTAATCGCTGACTCTTTACTCCAACACTGAGCGAACTCTCTGCTCCTCGTCACGGTGCGTCTCAGGTGATGGTTATCACTCTGCCCAAGTAGCAGTGCTTCGCCTTCAGAAATATAGTATTTATACGGTAAGATGTCTGTGTCTCATATGGCCTTGATATTTGTACAGTCTGTGACTATACAAACCACAACATGTAAATAGGAAAACGTTTGCGTTATTTTGTCACTCATTTGGATTAGTATGAAAGCTGCAACCATTCACATCCAGTCTTTGTGCTAAGCTAGGCTAGCGGTGGGTGCGTCAAACAGACTTATAGCACGCACGGAGATGAAAAAGGTATGTATGGACTTATCTAACTCTGGGGGATAAGGTGAATAGGCTAAAGTCCCAAAAAGTCGGAGTGTTCCTTTAAAGCTTTTGGAATTGCTAAAGTAGTGGATCGCTGTCTAGATGGAGCTTCCAAAACCCAGTTTGTGCTCAGTCAGACATCCACTGATCTTACTAAGCAGACTATACCTGACCGTGTTGGGCTCCCTGGAAAAGCTGGTCCTTGGCCTGTTCATGTGCTCCCTGTTCTCGCAGAAGATGAAGGTTTTGAAGCCAAGCTGTTGTCCTTTTTGAAGCATGAAGGAAAGACTATTACTGATGTTAAAGGCTTGCTTAAACCTTCGCCTCTTGACATGAACACTGCTTTGATAAATGCCATAAGTTCCCTGGTGGACAAATGTAACACTGCACCTGCTGATACTCAAAGTTACAGGAAGCTCCGCATGTTTTCTGGTGTGAGGCCCACCCCCAGTGGGAAAGAAGAGTATGATGCATGGGCAGAGCAAACTATGCATTTATTGGAGGAATGGCAATGCAGTGACAATGTGAAAAAACAGAGGGTAGTGGAAAGTCTTAAAGGTCCAGCTGCTGACATAGTGAGGTTTCGACGAGCACAGAACCCTTCTGCGACTTCATATGACTACATGCAAGCTCTGGAGACAGCTTTTGGAACAACTGAGAGTCCATCCGATCTCCTTATTAGATTCCGACACACACTTCAATGTGAAGGTGAGAAGCTGTCCGCCTATTTGATGAGGCTAGATAAACTGTTACACTGTGTGTTCAGGAAAGGAGGGGTGCAGCTTTTGGAACTTCGCATCGAGCAGATTGTGAGAGGTGCCTTGCCACAAGACATGATTGCCCTTCGCATTCGCATGACACATAAGCTGCGTGAACCACCTACCTTCAGTGACTTATTGAAAGAGGTCAGAGAGGAAGAGGACATGCTTCAAAGCAGGAATGATGTCAAAAGCCCAGTGACGTCAATGGCTGTTACTCCTGTCCCCAGGTCCACTCCAGAACCTAAAGTGGGTCCTGAAGTGGAACAACTCAGAAGAGACATTACTGTTATGAAAGCAGAAATGATTAGCCTTAAAGCTGCTACAGTTACATCCCCACCAGATACCCAAGGTCCACAATTTGAAATCCCTGGCAAGGCTAGGTAGAGGAGGAGTGAAACCCTGCAAAGAGCTGGCATTGAGGAAGATAGACCAGGAATATTTTGCTATAGATGTGGGGAGGATGGACATTTCAAAAGGGAATGTGATGGTGAAGAAAATCTCAAGAGAGTCAACAAGCGCCTCATCAGACTGACAAAGAAGCCGGGAAACTACCGCGGGAACCAGTAAGGAACGGACTGGCTTCCCGGTGGTGAAAAGACGTTCCACCAAGTGCATTAAACCAGACGAGAAAGTGGAAGACACTATACCTGAGAGCTTAGTGGGGCCAAGCTCTGTTGTACGAGTGCAGATTGAAGGCATTTATGCTAAAGCCATACTCGATACTGGTTCTCAAGTGACTCTGCTGTACAGATCCTTTTACGACAGATACTTGACACACCTGTGACACCTATCAGTGCCTTGCAGATTTGGGGCCTTAGTCCTTCGGATTACCCATATGATGGCTATTTGTCACTTAAGCTTGAGTTTTTGGAAGCTGACATTGGAGTTACTGAGACTATTGATGCCCTTGTGTTGGTGTGTCCTGACCCAGTTGTGAGAGGTGAAGCGTTCAAACTTGTTGGCACCAATACACCCACAGTGAGTCGACTACTGAAGAGCTGTAAAGAGAGAATTGGAGAGAATTTTGTCAGTAGCATGCACATTCATCCCGCTTTCAAAAGGGCTTTTGAACAGCTGTTAGAATGCCTACCTGATGACGAAGACAACCACAAGAGAGAAACTGTGTGGTTCACACAAAGTAAACCCATTACTGTGCACCCTGGAGGGGTAGCTCGTGTGACAGGTGTGCCAAAATTTCAAGGGATTCCACATGCTCAAGCCATTCTGGTGGACTCACCTGAAGAACCCGGCAATGATCCAAGGTTTTCAGGAGAGTTTTTGGTCAGACCAGAGTGGCAGGTACCCACTGTGGTAATGTCAAAGAAAATCACTGTGCTGGTTAGAAATGTATCAACAAAAGAAGTTACATTGACCCGAGGAATGCCTGTTGCTCACCTGTTTCCAGTAGATGTGGTGTCCTTGTCTTCTGAAAGCCAAAAGCCTAACACTGAGTCAGCAGCAAAATTGACCCCATCTTCCTTTAACTTCGGAGAGTCACCAGTTCCTGAGGAAAGATTGCTGGGAAAAATGATGGAACGACAGGAGGTTTTCTCTACCCATGAGTTTGATGTTGGGTGCTGTAAAAGTGCACATCATGCTATCAAAACCACAGAGGACAAACCTTTTCGAGAGAGGTCAGTGTTTCCTCTACATTCATTCTCCCGTGGCGGGCCGCCACACTTAAAATCCTCCCGCCACGGCTGCAGCTTCTCAGTGACGTCCGATATTCTGCATAGTATTATGTTATTTTGTTAAGCCCCACTAAAGGCATAAAAACTTTGTAAAGCACAATCAAGTTTTCACCCTATATTCCAAGACTTCTAAAGTCATTGCATAATGTGTAATTTTAGTCGCTAAGTTAAAGTTAACGGAAAGTCATCTCGCCTCAGTCATTCTCCATTCAGAATTCACACAGCGCGTCGCGTTCGTTTGCGACACGACGACACTCTCTTCAAGGTCAATATTCCCATTATTATACTTCATTTGTAGATAAAGCATAAAGGTCTATGGTTTTCATAAAATGACTTTATCTTGCTGGAGTGGAGTTTATTGCCCATACCTTTCACATTCCTTTATGTAAGATTACAGCATGGAGTCGAGAGAGTGCTATTGTTCTTCATGCGCACTGAAATTTAAAACTGTTAAAAGAAAAGGCTCAAAAAACTGTTGCATATAGAATACACTAAGCATTAGTGCTGCACGATTAATCATATCGCAATCGTAATAGCGATCTCAAACCTATGCAATTATATAACGCAAAATGCCGCGATTTTATATGAAATAAACAAATTAGGGCTATTAACGCAGCATCTCTTCTTTTTTTGTCATCCTTTGACTAGTGTTACACGATCCTGTTCTTATTCGTGCAAATGCCTTTTCGCATTTTGCACGACAAGAACTGAAAAGCTGCCTGTGAATGCCCTAAATGAGACTCGCAGAAAGACGCGCGCCATAATGCGCATGCACTGACACGTGCCAGATTACAGTTCTCTTTCGAGCTTGAACGAACAATAACACACACAATTATGCCAAAATGTCGTTTTGTCGAGTATCTTCATAACGTAAGAAAAGTCTTAAGGACGAAAAGAGTTGTGCTATGAGGCGCATGTGAGATCCGCGTCTCGGCAACGGGTGCTCTTAAAGGGCCAGCAGCGAATAAAGCGTTCTGTCAGTCAAGTTAAAAGAACAAAGGGAAATTAGAAAATTACTCACTGATCTTGACTAAAGAACTTTTGTAGCTTTAATAAGGATTATTCTATATATAATTTATAATTCATGCAGCACATACTGTTTGATAACTTTATTCAATTTCTGTATCCTACCTGTTAAGACAGGAAGGGCACAGGTAAATATGGTTTTTATTATGGGTTTATGTGGGGATTGTTTGAAGTTCACTTAATTTAAAATTTGTTAAATTTTTTTTTTAGCCTAATAATTTTTTTTAAAAAGTTGATAGCTTTCACTGTAATGATGGTTTGGTTGATGGTTTATTGATCATTATAGGTGTTATCAATCATTTAGTTGTTGTCTGTAGTTTGAGTTGAGAAATAAACATTAATACACAGAATGATCACTAATCTGTGTGTGCATTTTACTTTAGAACCAAGCAAGTTGGACTCATGAAACCATTTTATTATATCGGAATTGCATATCACAATTGCAATATTGACCTCAGTAATTGCAATGGCAATATGACATTTTCCCCAAATCGTCCAGCCCTACTAAGCATATTATAGATATAATCCCTTCGCTATGTTCTTTTCAATGTGAAGCATTGCTTGCTGTGACTTGGTGTTGCTTCAAGTGCATCATTCTGCACACGGGATGCGCATGATCGATTATAATACTTTGGGGAGACAAGGCCCCCCCACCGGGGAAATGGGCCTGCCCCCACAGCTTGGAAAAATCCTAGAGGAAACACTGGAGGTCTCGCCGACTGGCGCCTGCTGATCTAGAGGCATTGAGACAACATCTATCACAGCTTAAAGATGCTGGGATCATCACCGAGTCAAGAAGTCCGTACGCCTCACCTATAGTGGTGGTGAGGAAGAAGACAAGTAAAATTAAAGCTGCAAGCAGCGATGGGCGGGCCCTCGCACCTGTAGCACGTCGGGGTGTGAGGCAGCCGCATTGCATATTCTGCAGCTCAGCCAGTGCCGCTGTGCATTTGCTCTGCTTCGTTAAAGGTCACTTCCTGTTGCCAGCAGGTGGCGCTATGACTGTGGGTGAATGTCTGCATGTAGATTTGTTCAGGGCAGGACTCTTGTCAAATGTGTAAAATTTCATGCAGATCTGGGCATTTACAGCCAAGTTACTACAACTTCCTGTTTAATGGCGATCATTGACGCCACGGACACACCATCGACGAAAACGCGCAGATAGCACAACTTTACATCGTCAATGCCTTAGAAGGCACAGCAGAAATGTGAAGTCGATCCGACTAAGTCCCTAGGAGGAGTTAGTTAAAGTACGTAATGAGTAAATCATCCAAAAATGTCGGTAAAATTAGAAATGCCGATTTCCTGTTGAGTTTAAGGTATCGCTCCAAGAGACTTTCTGTGCGTCTGATATGTTAGTTGTACCACAAAAATTTTCGTACATGTCGGTCAAACATGCGGCGGGGGCTGCTTCGTTAAAGGTCACTTCCTGTTGCCACTAGTGCGCTATGACTGTGGTGAATGTCGCATGTAGATTTGTTCAGGACGGGACTCTTGTCAAATATGTAAAATTTTGTGCAGATCTGGGCATTTACAGCCAAGTTACAACAACTTCCTGTTTCATGGCGAATCATCGACGCCACGGACACGCCCATGGACGAAAACGCACAGATAGCACAACTTTACATCGTCAATGCTTTAGAAGGCACAGCAGAAATGTGATGTCGATCCGACTAAAGCCTAGGAGGAGTTAGTTAAAGTACGTAATGAGTAAATCATCCAAAAAATGGCGGTAAAATTAGAAATGGCTGACTTCCTGTTGAGTTTAAGGCATCGCCCCAAGAGACTTTTCTGTGCGTCTGGACATGGTAGATGTACCACAGAAATTTCGTTACATGTCGGTCAAACATGCGACGGGGGCTGCTTCGTTAAAAGTCACTTCCTCTTGCCACTAGGTGGCGCTATGAATGTGGGTGAATGTCGGCATGTAGATTTGTTCAGGGCGCGACTCTTGTCAAATGTGTAAAATTTAGTGAAGATCTGGGCATTTACAGCCAAGTTACTACAACTTCCTGTTTCATTTGCGAATCATCGACGCCACGGACACGCCCATCGACGAAAACGCGCAGATAGCACAACTTACATCGTCAATGCCTTTAGAAGGTACAGCAGAAATTTTAAGTTGATCCGACTAAATCCCTAGGAGGAGTTCGTTAAAGTACAGAGTGTGTAAATCGTCCCAATCGGTCGCCAAATTCAAAATGGCGGACTTCCTGTCGAGTTTAGGGTATGGGTTCTTGAGGCTTTTTTGTGCGTCTGGTCATGGTAGATGTACCACAGAAAATTCGTACATGTCGGTCAAACAAGCGGCGGGGGCTGCTTCGTTAAAGGTCACTTCTGTTGCCAGCAGGTGGCGCTATGACTGTGGGTGAATGTCGGCATGTAGATTTGTTCAGGGCGTGACTCTTGTCAAATGTGTAAAATTCGTGCAGATCTGGGCATTTACAGCCAAGTTACTACAACTTCCTGTTTCATGGCGAAATCTTCGACGCCACGGACACGCCCATCGACGAAAACGCGCGGATAGCACAACTTTACATCGTCAATGCCTTTAGAAGGCACAGCAGAAATTTTAAGTCGATCCGACTAAATCCCTAGGAGGTAGTTCGTTAAAGTACGGAGTCTGTAAATCGTCCAAAAATGGCCGCCAAATTCAAAATGGCGGACCTCCTGTCGAGTTTAGGGTATGGTTCTGAGGCTTTTTTGTGGCGTCTTGATATGATACACGTCCCCACCAAATTTCATGCACGTAGGTTGAACGTGGACGAGGGGCTAATTTTTTCCAATTTTCTAGGTGGCGCTAGCGTGCCATTTTGCCCGCCCCATCTGTGAAACCCACAAAATACGAAATTTTTCACCAGTCCTGACATGCGTGCCAAATTTGGTGAGTTTTTGAGCATGTTGCGGCCCCGAAAATGGCACTTACTTTGCAGAAAAAAAAAAAAAAAAAAAAAAAAAAAAAAAAAAATAAAGCTGCAAGCAGCAATGGGCGGGCCCTCGCACCTGTAGCACGTCGGGGTCTGAGGCGGCCGCGTTACATTTTCTGCAGCTCAGCCAGTGCGGCTGTGCATTTGCTACTTTGCTTCATTAAAGGTCACTTCCTGTTGCCAGCAGGTGGCGCTATGACTGGTGGGTGAATGTCGGCATGTAGATTTGTTCAGGGCGGGACTCTTGTGAAAGGTGTGAAATTTCATGCATATCTGGGCTTTTACAGCCAAGTTACAACACTTCCTGTTTCATGGCGAATCATCGACGCCATGGACACGCCCATGGACGAAAACGCGCAGAGAGCACAACTTTACATCGTCAATGCCTTTAGAAGGCACAGCAGAAATGTGATGTCGATCCGACTAAAGCCCTAGGAGGAGTTAGTTAAAGTACGTAATGAGTAAATCATGCAAAAAATGGCGGTAAAATTAGAAATGGCTGACTTCCTGTTGAGTTTAGGGCATCGCTCCAAGAGACTTTTCTGTGCGTCTGGACATGGTAGATGTACCACAGAAATTTCGTACATGTCGGTCAAACATGCGACGGGGGCTGCTTCGTTAAAAGTCACTTCCTCTTGCCACTAGGTGGTGCTATGAATGTGGGTGAATGTCGGCATGCAGATTTGTTCAGGGCGGGACTCTTGTCAAATGTGTAAAATTTCGTGTAGATCTGGGCATTTACAGCCAAGTTACTACAACTTTCCTGTTTCATGGCGAATCATTGACGCCACGGACACGCCCATCGACGAAAACGCGTAGATAGCACAACTTTACATGGTCAATGCCTTTAGAAGGTACAGCAGAAATTTGAAGTTGATCGACGACTAAATCCCTAGGAGGAGTTCGTTAAAGTACGGAGTGTGTAAATCGTCCCAAATCGGTCGCCAAATTCAAAATGGCGGACTTCCTGTTGAGTTTAGGGTATGGGTTCTTGAGGCTTTTTTGTGCGTCTTCAAAGGATACACGTCCCCAACAAATTTCGTGCATGTAGGTTGAACGTGGACGAGGGGCTAATTTTTTCCAATTTTCTAGGTGGCGCTAGCGAGCCATTTTGCACCGCCCATCCGCGAAACCCACAAAATACGAAATTTTTCACCAGTCCTGACATGAGTGCCAAATTTGGTGAGTTTTTGAGCATGTTGTGGCCCCGAAAATGGCACTTACTTTGCAGAAAAAAGAAAAAAAAAAATAATCCCAACAGTTTCAATAGGGTCCTCGCACTGTTAGTGCTCGGGCCCTAATAATCCTAACAGTTTCAATAGGGACCTCGCACTGTTAGTGCTCGGGCCCTAAATATATATATATATATATATATATATTTGATCAGACACAGTTCGTGTGGTTTTCTTGTGGTTCTGATATTCACAAAGCTATAGCTAGATCATGTTATAACAATAGCCTGACACATTGTTCACCTGTATCGCTATTACCAAATTATTGCGATACTCAAAAACAATTTCCAAATGAGCATTCATACAAAAAGCAACATTTGTAATAAACAAAATACATTTCGCAAATAAATAACTCAAATATTTAAAAAGAAAATAGGAACAATGTTGACCACTCGTTAATAAAACAATTGAAATCAGTGTGAAATGGGTGACTCTACTAAACAAATCCCGTGTAAAGATTGCACTGCTTTACGTCATTGTTTCACAGTGACCGCGAGGTGATTTGACAACTGCCTCGAGCTAGAAGAAGCAGCAGAAGAAAAAGGTAATAAATCGAGGCTATAATTAGCCTATAATATAGTTATAGATACTTAAGTAGGCTATTTAATTTTCTTGACTGGTCTTTCAGAATAAATGAACTGACCTGATCTCTGGCTTTATTCAGCCCTTGACGTGATTAAACGTAGTTAATAGTCAATTTCAGTTTTACAGTAGAGGCTACATTTTACTTTAAGGTGGGTTTAAGTATTAGCTATTGGGAAACATTTTTAGTATTTGACCAGATGTAGAAATGCATGTGAGGCTCTCAAACTATCCATTGTTTTCCCAATAAATACCATTAGACTATATTCAACAATTTTATACAGGCACAGTGTTGCCAGATGTACGATAATTATCGTATTTGTACGATAATTTTGACCTACGATGTACGATCAATAATGAAAAAAATCCCATAATGTACGATAATTTCAGATTTTTGTGATCGGGGGTCATAATTATAGTGCTTCTATACTCATTGATCTAGCTGTTGATTTACGTCATGCTTGTGAGGAGAAAATGAAGGCGAGAGAGCACGGTGAGGGAGAGACTGCGTGTGTGCGTCTCCCCCGCTCCCGTCATCAATCCAGTCGACTCTCTCGGCAACGCGTCATAGTTGGGGGCCGTGGTCGGCGTGGGGGAAAGCAGCGTATGTATTTGAATGACAAAAATGTCATATTGCGAGTCATTGACGGCTGCCGACCGGCAACGGTACATTGCAAAATGAACTGTAATAGGTTATAATTGCCTTTATTTAATTAAAAACTGGGTCAATGACCCACCAAATGGCTGGAGGTGTCGTTTCCAGACTATTATCTGGTTGAATCTCCAGGTAAGACATCGCGGTAGCTACTGGTAACATAAGCCTAACTCAATCAACTAAGTTGATATAAGTTATTGTAAGTCCACAAAACCTTGTCACTTAACAACTGTACGTAACCTTCACTCCAAACTATTAATCCTTTTGTAAAACGGTGATCAGTAGTAACCTCGAAATTGCGAATGGTTTTGCTGACAGAATCAGAATTCTCACAGACTGCACTCTCACTCTGTATTGAGCTGATAACCTTAAGCTGATAACGCTAATGTGAATGAGACATCCCTTAGGAAAAACGAATCTTGTAGTATTTTAGGACAAAATATTATACAATATTATACAAAATATTACGTAATTCCTTTTATAAAAATACTATTTTACAGAGGAAGCTATTACAGAACATAGGAGAAGTATTATACAATATTATAGATATATTCTATCTATAATATTTAATATTATAGATATTATAATATAGATTATATATAGGCTATTGTTATAATCTATATTAGATTATAATCTAATATAGATTATATATTATAATCCCCCCCCCCCCCCCCCCCTCCCTTTGACGTGTGTACGATCATTTTCTTCCAAATACGATAATTTTGAGCTTCTGGTACGATACTTTGATATTTTCAATCTGGCAACACTGTACAGGCATAAACAAATTACTTAAAACAACAGCCAATACTTGCATCAGGCGAATGTTTGGATGCGGAAGCGCTTGATATAAGGGACCGTCTGAAAATTACCCTCTGCGTTAAAACATCGGCAAGGTACAAGCTATTTCAATTACTTATATACAACATCATCCAAGTTTTAATCAAGTTTTTGTGTTGTTTTGTTGTCGACAAAGTGATTTTTTGTAAAAAAAAAAAAAAAAAAAAAAAAAAAAAGATTGCTAATTTGTTGCCTATCTGTTTACCCAATCGGACAAAATGTCTCAATAAAAGCCCTGCATTGTCTCATACGTTTTGATTACTAAATTAGAAAATATTAATCAGAAGATCTTGTGGGACATGGCAGCTCATTTTTTATTTATTTATTTCTGTTGGCTCATGCAAATTTGGGTAGCTACAGTGAAATGTTCAGTCATTTCCAATCTTCAAAAAGCATTGAACATGGAGTAAAGCCAATTGAGATTTCGTCCCCTTGGAATTATAAGGTTCTATCTGCGTTCTGAGCAGTTTTGAGATATAGACCTTATTCAGAGCAGCGCCATGACAGGTATGAAAGTGAGGCTGTGAGGGATAGACTTACCGTGCTTCCAATGGCATCCGCTGCCATTCGAGTTTTTAGTCAACTGACATTTCTTGGAAAGATATTTTTCCAGTGTTTCATGAGCAGAACAATCCAAAAACACATTAAATAACAGTACAGCAAAGATGGCGCTGCCGTGAATAAGGGGAATGGAGCTTCAAAGTTTTTGCATTCCATATAGGAAAATGTGTATGGGGAACATTCTTTCAAACAAAAAATAATGGGGACCCTAAATGTACAAAACACATCACATAATGTAAATAAATTGCCACAGATTAAGAAAATGTGAATAACTAAATTTTGACAAAAATGTCAGATAGAACCTTATAATTCCAAGGGGACAATTTGTCATGGCCAAGAACTACAGATTGTTCAAACCAAAAAAAGTTATTCTCTCTTATAATTTTTAGGATTCAGAAACATCAAATGGATCAAACACGTGCAATCACTGCTGATATATTTTGTAGAGACAGATGCAGCTGTAACCTAAACATTTAATTTGTGTACCTAACTTTTTTTTAAGATGATGGTCTATAGCTTAACTTTTGCAGTCTTCACAATTCTAAAATTCATTTAGAGCTTTTTGTTTTCAACCCAGTTTATTTTTTCTAATTTGTTTGAGACAAAATTGTTACATTATGAATAAACTAACAATTACATAATAAAAAATAACTGATAATATATATTTTATTATTAACAAGTTTCATGTTTGTGATTTTCATTTGTCAATTATAGACAGTTTCTGACTATGAATTTGTGATCTAAATACATTTTATAAATAGCATTAATCATATTTATTCAGATACAGAAAAATGTGTGTATTACCTTTCTTTTGGCCAGTGTTTGTTTTAGTTGGGCTGTTTTAGTGGGACACTCACATCATTAACTTTAGGTTTGGCTGTTGTATCTGAGTTATAACAGCCAGATGAACAAATAGAAAGGTGATCTGATGGTGTTGATTGTTTTTTAACATAATCATTGTTTGACCTGTATCACTGAACTCCTATAGGTTAGAACCCTATTTCTGAGTTAAGTTTACCTTAAGGATTAAAGCAGCACTGTCATTGAGAATACAATTTTTAACCTTCAGTGAAATCCAAATGGTCAAATCAATAAAAAAAATAAACTTCTTAAAAAAAGTTTATAGTTTATGTAGACACTAAGAACTTCATACACAGACATTAAGAATCAGACTGTGAATCTCAACAATGGTGACAAATATAAAGCATGTCATAGTGCATTCTGGGTGCCACCAATCATGGCTCCCATCAATTCATTGCTGCATGAATAAATAATAAGCTTTTGTTCAGAGGTGATATGTTTGTCACCATTGCTGAGATTCATACGCTAATTCTTGATGACTGTCTGCATACAAATGTTTTTTCTTCTTTTTTAAGATGTTTCTTTTATTTATTTGATAGTTTTGATTTCATTGAAAAAGTTAAAATGGTATGCTCTACAATGACAGTGTTGCTATAATCCATGAGGTAAACTTAACTCAAAAATTGGGTTGTCGAAGTTACATAAACAAAATATGTTTGTTTCATGTAACCCAGTTATGTGGAACCTGTTTACATAAAAAAGGTTAATTAAACTATCAGTCTTGTTAAGTATAAATAATCAACATGGGCTTGGCAGATTGGCAACAGTGGGAGTGGCCAGAGGGCAATCTAGTCTAGAAACTACTTTGCAATGCACTGAACATGAACTTTGCTACCATTTTACAATACATGTTTTTATATTGATCTCAGGAATGTTCAAATGTCAGCCAACCAGGAAGCACAAACAGATGAACTGCTGGCGCTAAAGAGCATATACAATGAAGAGGAGTTTCACAGGACAGAATCAAGACAGAGCGGCAAGATCAATCTGTGCCTTGAGCTTCCTCCTAACTTCAGACTGCTAGTCAAGGTTAAGATTTCATACAAGATTTGGTAAAAAACTAAAAACAACTACGAATAACAAACTGTTATTTGAACAAATATTGTACTTTGAACTACTATAAGATCCTTCATGATAAACTTGATACTAAGGCCAAGAGACAATAAAAAATAAAAACATTTAAAAAATTGCTCTCATACTAAATAATTATGCATTTTTTTCTCCAAACTAAGTCATAGTTTACCCATATTCAGCTGTTGAAGAGTTAGTCTTTCAGGATGCTCAGACTACCAACCTCAGACTTCTTTCAGTTACTCCAAAAGTGAACTGAGTGAGGATGTTTTCCCCCTTTGCATTCAAACTGTACCAGCATGTAAATGTGGATCCTGATCTCTCTCTTTTTTTTTTTTTTTGCTCAGGAATGAACCACTTTTTTAAACTGTTAAACAATTCAGATTTTTTCTTTCCTCACAATTTTAAGTTTATATATCACAATTCTGCCCTTTTTCTTAGGAAAGTCAGAATTGTGAGTTTAAAATTTTGAAAAATATACTTAGAACTGCAAGGAAAACATAAAAGCTGGTTTCCACCACAGGATAAAACATTTTAAAAGATAACTGCGACTTTTTATCTCACAATTGTGAGATATAAAGTCTGAATTTTGTGATATAAAGTCACAATTGCTTGTTATAAAGTCAAAATTTATTTCTCGCTAGTTTATATCGTATAATTATGACTTTATTAATGCGCAATTGCGACTTTAAATCACACAATTCTGCGATAAAAGTCTCAAAAATAAAAAAGTATTTTTTATTCTGTGGCGGAAACAAGTTTCCATAGAAAGAAGTCCACATTGTGAGACTAAAAGTCACAATTACCTTTTTTTTCTTCTGTGGCAGAAACAAGCACTGCATAGGATACAGGCAGAACGAAGTGGTGCCCCCCACACTTCAAAGTACACACTCAGTATATTTATTTGATTAATCAAGATTTTGTGGATTAATAATTGCAAATAAAAGGCCAGATTGCAGTTTTGATTTTAATTCAAATAACTTTGGAGCTCTATGTGTTCCCCTAAAGTCTTTATAAGTTGATGTTTTGTGCATATTTTTCATAGGGGAGGCATGCGTAGAGTGTGGAATATCTTTTCTCCCCCCTTTGGTTCTGAGTTTTGAGCTTCCTACAGACTACCCTTCATCATTGGCTCCAGTCTTCACTTTAAGCTCCAAATGGCTTTTAAGAGTTCAGGTTTGTATTTTTAGCATTGATATGAGCTTGTGCAATTAGAAAATAACATCAAATAGTTTTGTATTTTTATTTATGTAATTATTTGGTATTTTATTGTTGGGCATAATGATCATGGCATAACCATTAAGATAATCTCTGCTCAATTAATAAGTTATTTAATGTCTGAAAGATCACTGCACTTTGCAAGAGACTGGATGAACTTTGGCAAGAGAACAGGGGGACTGTGGTTCTTTTTACCTGGATCCAGTTTCTAAAGGAAGAAACTCTGGAAATTCTGAACCTCCAATCTCCCCTCGAGATCCAAACCATTGGTGGGCAGCCTCACTATGAATCTGGTCAGACCCAGTCAGACAGCAAAGTGCAAGAGTTGGACCAACGAGCAGTCCAAGAAGTTGACCCTCACACTGATATACTAACCCAGCTGCTGGATTTTAATGAAGCTCAGAAACAGAAGGTGTTTGATAGCAAGGTTTTTCGCTGTGGAATCTGCTTCTCTGAGAATCTGGGTTCAAACTCTTTGCTCTTCAAGGAGTGTCAGCATGTTTACTGCAAGACATGTTTTTAAGGAATACTTTCAGATCCAGATTAGAGATGGCAAAGTCCAGTCCCTTACCTGTCCTATGCCCGAGTGTATGTCCTTGGCTTCTCCTGCACAGGTACTTTTTCTTGCGTGTTTGTGCCTGAGTATGAGCTATGAATAGGTTTTGACTATTAAGCACTTTAGCTGGGAAACTAATGCCACTGCACTGCTATTATACTGTAGGTGAAACTTCTGGTGGGTGAAGATGAATTTACCCGCTATGACCGCCTCCTTCTACAGTCGAGTCTGAACCTAATGGCAGATGTTGTTTATTGTCCACGCATGAGTTGCTGTATGGCTGTGATGATCGAGCCTGACGCCAACATGGGCATCTGCCCCTCTTGCCGATTCGTCTTCTGCACCCTCTGCAAGCGAGTATACCATGGCCTCTCTCTCTGCAAAGAAGGTACGATCACAGTGTCCTTTAATACACACTAGTACAATCAGGGCAAGTCGATTTCATTTGTATAACAATTTACATTCATGCATTTAGCAGTTACTTACAACAAAGGAAGCAATTACAGCAAACACTATTCATAGTATACAATGGCAGGTTTTTATTTGAAAACTAGATTTGTTCAAACAGAGAGTTACTATCTTGAGGCCACGAGTTACTATCTTGAGGCCACGAGTTACTATCTTGAGCCCACGAGTTACAATCTTGAGGCCACGAGTTACTATCTTCAGGCCACGAGTTACAATCTTGAGGCCACGAGTTACATCTTGAGGCCACGAGTTACTATCTTGAGCCCACGAGTTACTATCTTGAGGCCACGAGTTACTATCTTGAGGCCACGAGTTGTATCTTGAGGCCACGAGTTACAATCTTGAGGCCACGAGTTACAATCTTGAGGCCACGAGTTACATCTTGAGCCACGAGTTACAATCTTGAGGCCACGAGTTACTATCTTGAGCCCACGAGTTACAATCTTGAGGCCACGAGTTACTATCTTGAGGCCACGAGTTACTATCTTGAGCCCACGAGTTACAATCTTGAGGCCACGAGTTACTATCTTCAGGCCACGAGTTACAATCTTGAGGCCACGAGTTACAATCTTGAGGCCACGAGTTACTATCTTGAGGCCACGAGTTACTATCTTGAGGCCACGAGTTACTATCTTGAGGCCACGAGTTACTATCTTGAGGCCACGAGTTACTATCTTGAGGCCACGAGTTGCTATCTTGAGGCCACGAGTTACTATCTGAGGCCACGAGTTACAATCTTGAGGCCACGAGTTACTATCTTGAGGCCACGAGTTAGTATCTTGAGGCCACGAGTTGTATCTTGAGGCCACAAGTTACTATCTTGAGGCCACGAGTTAGTATCTTGAGGCCACGAGTTAGTATCTTGAGGCCACAAGTTACTATCTTGAGGCCACGAGTTACAATCTTGAGGCCACGAGTTAGTATCTTGAGGCCACGTGTTAGTATCTTGAGGCCACGAGTTACTATCTTGAGGCCACAAGATAGTTATAATTATTATTATTTTTTTATTTATTTTTTTGCCAAAGTGGGACCAGGCTCCGTAGGTTTTGTATATTTGAAAAATGATTTTTGTCATCAACTGGTGGGTTTGGAGGGACTTTTCACAATACACAGGGTTATATATTTGGTAATCCTATAACAAGACAATCTTATTTTCCTCTACAAAGTACAAATGGAAAAGGACCTTGAAGAAAACCAGCAAACTCAAAGAGTAAAGGATGAGGCTTTAAGCGAAGACTGGCTGATGCATAACACTAAACTCTGCCCCGCCTGTCGCACTAACATTCAGGTCAGTAACTACTAGCTCATGACTGCAAACAAACATTTCACTTTTGTTGTTTAAAGGTGGGGTCTTAGTGTAGATAGCTTAGTAAAAAGCTTTTAAAAATATAGGATTAATTTTCTCTTTTTGTTGACCGACATAAAAAAAATAGACCCAGGAGCAGCATTTTTGGGGCATCATTTGTATGATCAGATTTGATCGTAAATTCCATGGATTTGTTAATCATTAAAAGTGACTAACAAATCTGGATACATTTATTCTCTAATTCTTTAACTGACAAATGTACGTAAGTAAGAAAAAAATTTCACTGACTAATAATTTTAACATCTTAACATCTACTCTCGTGTAATGGAAATCTGTAGATGCTGAAATACCTAAATTCTATGCAATGTCGCATTTAGAAATGTGATTTTTGAACATGGCAAAGAGCCATTGGAGGATTCTCCTTTTACACTCAATCACAACTAGCCTGGATGCCAGGACTCGATCTATTGAGGAGTAATTATGATAAGGCAAAAAATGTTCGCACCAATCAAATTTCCAAGGCGGGCTTTATACGATGATGGACAGGTGATCTGCAGGGATGTAATCACCACGTTATCAAAGAGCGCTTAACTAGTTTCCCTCAAAGATGACTGCTGCTGGAGAATTGAGATGTATAGATTCCGCTGTCGCGTCTGTTGTAAAATAAATCGACAGCGAATTCAATTTAATAGACAAACAAAAAAACTGCAATCAAGGCATTTGTCGATCGGAAAGATATTTTTGCCGTCCTTCCTACATGATTTAGGATAAGTACCTTATCAGCTGGCTCTGACGGTCGCTAAGAAGATGGGACGTAATGAAAAGCCTGTGGTCGTTGTGGTTTCTCCTTTGGTCGCACTCATGGAGAAGTAGCCTAAGTAAAAGAAGCAACACTCGTTATTTAACTTCTAAAATAAGTAAGTTCTGTAGTTGACAACTATGCAAAGTAGTTGACTTACTGCATTGCTCTGATTGGTTGTAGGTCTACCGACTATCCAATTGAGTGCAGAGTTTTTTTCTGGTTCGGTTAAGACACGCCTCATAATCAAAGCCCTACGGAGCAGTTTCAGACTCATATTCCGACAATAATATGAGTATGACGAAGTCAGGCTAAATCACAACACCATGACCCATTACAATTCCCCTGGTATTTGTGGACTGTTTAACTTGGATATTCTATAACACCTTTTCACTTTTTGGCTCTGTCCTAACTTTATAAATGGGTTGCAGCCATCAAAATCAAAATTTGTTTATATTTACAAACATTTAAGTTGTTCAGTGACAACATTGGAAATGTTAAAAATTAACTTTTGTAAGTTAAAGAAAAGCTTCAGGAGAATGAACAAACCCCAGATTACTAATTTTACTGCATTTTACGAAATGGCCCAACTTTTCTTGAAATGGGGCTGTAGTTTCTTACTGATTTTTTTCTTTCTTTTTTTTTAGAAAGACGTGGGCTGCAACAAGATGACCTGCATTTTCTGTCAACAGTATTTCTGCTGGATCTGCCTTGCAGTTCTTGACAAAAGGGAACCCTACGGCCACTTCAGAGGCAACACCAATCCGTGCAATGCTGATGTATAGTGGTTGTTCTTCACGTACAAAGAATAAGGCATGCATCACATTACATGAATGGTTTTATTTCACCTCTAGAGGGCTGTTTTACTGTAGAACCAAAGACTAAACTGTAGACAAGTAAAACCCTTGCCGGTGCACAGAGGAATTTAAAACTATTGCAAACTATCACCATTGATTTGAACGGATAACCACAAATTCCACAAAGTAAATGCATGTAAGCAGTGCATGTGCTACGTCCAAATTCACCTATTTATAACATAAAAGTGTGCACTCGTTTTGTAAAGAAAAGTACTTTTTTAAATGGAGAAGAATCTTGAAACCATGGACCGTTTACTGTATTTCTATTGTGCAATCATCTTGTCATGGATGGTCAATGTCTTCATATACTGTACACATACTCCACATTTCATTTTAGACGCTACTTAAAGGATTAGTTCACTTAAAAAAAAAAATTTAAAATTTAATTTACTCACCCCCATGTCATCCAATATGTCCATGTCTTTCTTTCTTCAGTCGAAAATAAATTCATGTTTTTGATGAAAACATTCAAGGATTTTCTCCATATAATGGACTTCATTGGGAACCAAACGGTTCAAGGTCCAAATGACCGTTTCAGTGCAACTTTTTTGCAACTGACATTCCAGACAATGGAGCTGTAAGATCAACTATTGAACGGAATTCCTTTTCATTCTTCCTCTCAGCTACAAATGAGCAGGAAGTAACAAACATTGTCTGTGAATGTAAAAATAAGTTCTCCACCGACTGTCATGATATCAGTATGACATTGATTAAAAAAGTTATATTGAATATTGTAAAACCCTTAACGTACATTTGTAATTTGTCATTCCAAACTGGCTGCTTCCCAAGTAAAATGAAAATCGCTAAAGTAATTCCAATTTTCAAACAGGATAACAAACACGTTTTTACTAATTACAGACCAATCTCTCTTTTGCCTCAGTTTTCAAAAATTCTGGAGAAGCTTTTCAGTTCTCGACTTGAAAGGTTTCTTGAGAAATATCATGTAATTAATGATGGCCAGTATGGCTTTAGGCCCAAAAGAACTACCTCGATGGCAATAACTGAAGCTGTTGAAGAAATTACTAATGCACTGGAGCAAAAAAAGTATGCAGTTGGTATCTTTATTGATCTAAGAAAAGCCTTTGATACTATTAATCACACAATCTTGTTAAATAAGATGGAAAGATATGGAATTAGGGGGCTGGCTGGAGATTGGTTAAAAAGTTATTTAACAGGGAGGTTACAGTTTGTAAAAATTGGTCAGTATTTATCAGACACTCTTGGCATAGTTTGTGGTGTCCCCCAGGGGTCAGTGTTGGGGCCAAAATTAATTATTTAACGTGTATATAAATGATATTTTTACTATATCCAAAGTACTGAAACTCATACTATTTGCAGACGACACGAATATATTCAATAGTAGTGATGATTATAAGGAGCTCGTAAATGTGGTAAACAGGGAATTAAATATAATAAAAAAATGGATGGATACAAACAAATTATCTTTGAACATAAACAAAACTAAAATAATGATGTTTGGTAATCGTAGCAAATTGATTGAACAGAGAATAAGTATTGGTGATACCCAAATTGAAATTGTGAGTGAGTATAAATTTTTGGGGGTAATAATCGACAGTAAATTGTCTTGGAAGCCCCATGTCAGACACATTAAAAGAAAAATCTCCAAAAGCCTCTCAATTATAAACAAAGCAAAACTATACCTTGATAAAAATGCACTCCGTACCCTATACTGCACTTTGGTACTACCATACCTTATGTATTGTGTTGAAGTGTGGGGAAATAATTATCAGAACACAATAAATCCTCTGATTATATTACAGAAAAGAGCCGTGAGGGTCATTCATAAGGTTGGTTACTTAGAACATACTCATAAGCTGTTTAAGCAGTCAAATTTGTTAAAACTCGATGATCTTGTAAAATATAATACAACAATAGTCCTCTATAAAGCATTTAACAACTTATTACCACCTAACTTACAACGTTTTTTTCAAATTCCTGTGCGAGCTCATAACTTGAGAGGCTTTGGATATTTTTCGTTACCAAGAGCCCGAACTACTCGTAAACATTATTGTGTGTCTGTATGTGGAGTGAAACTCTGGAACAAACTGGACTTACAACAAAAGCAATGTCAAACTATCCATCAATTTAAATTGTCATATAAACATAGGGTCTGGTTAAAATACAGAGAGGAGGATTTTTAATTT
The DNA here is from genome assembly GCF_016745375.1 of Pimephales promelas. The sequence goes on along the minus strand of NW_024121877.1, from coordinate 1,993,374 downwards.
ATATTGATGTTGTACTCTGTCTTATAATGTTAACATGTGCTCAATGTTTCCTTACCATCGTTGGTATATTGTCCATTACCATCGTTGGTATATTGTCCATTACCATCATTGGTATATTGTTCATTACCATAGTTGGTATTGTTTATTCTTCTTAAACTGTTGTTATAATAAATTATTGTGACTGTGGTAACGCCACCATGATACAACCTATGTAAACAATCCGTGACCAAAGTAAACATGAAGCTTAATGTATTAATCACCAAGTGGTGAACTGGGGTGGGATTAAATAAGTTTTCTTCTTCCCACTCCCTTTCAGGTAGAATTCGATTTGTTTTGTTTGTTGTTGTTTTTTTGTTTTTTTTTGTTTTTTGTTGTTGTTTTTTTTGTTTGTCTTGTTTCTTTTTGCACTGTATGACTTAACAAACATTTTGTCTGCCTTGTACTTTTGTGCCATTGCCTGAAATAAAAAAAAAAAAAAAACTTCAAAGGGCTTTAAACGACACCAGACGATGAATAAGGGTCTTATCTAGCGAAACGATCGCTCATTTCAAAAATAAATCATTTTTTAAAAAGTTTTATAAGCACAAATGCTCGTTCTGTGATGCGCGATCGTGACTCTCCTGTTCAAACTCATCAAAATTAACGAATCTTTTTTCGAGTCATTTGGTTCGTTCAACGAGTCATTTGGTTCAGTCATTCTACCTACCAGAACAGAGCAAGGCGAGCATTTGTGCTTATAAACCTCAAACTTTTTTATTTATTTTTGAAATGACCGATTGCTTCGCTAGATAAGACCCTTATTCGTCGTCTGGTGTCGTTTAAAGCCCTTTGAAGCTGCACTGAAACTCTCATTTGGACCTTGAACAGTTTGGTACCCAACAGTTGGACTAATCAAATTTTAAAAAGATAAATTATTACTTTAGTCCAACTGAAATTGATGTTTGCATGCAACCTCACCAAAACACCATATAGTCACATACTATTCACCCTAAACAGTAGATTAGAATTCATTTATTATCCCCACTTATCCCCAAATCATGTCTTTAGAAGTGCAATATCTCGACAAACATAAAGGTGCAATGGAATAATGGGATCTCTATCAACATTTTAATCCTCTTACAGCTTATCATATTGACCCATTAAAGGAATAAAGTGGTATTGAACACTGTTTTTTTTTTTTGGTACTGGGTCAACAATACATTTTTAGCAAAAAATTATCAAAGAAATCCTCCACAGTGTACTATGATCTTCCTGCTTTAAATGGAGTACTGTATATTTATCTATCTGAAATGCAGAGTAAATTTCACGTTTAATGTACTGTATGCTAAAGATGCTGGTGTACTTCACTGAGATATTATTTAAAAGTTATTATTTTGCTCTAAATTAGGAAATGGACACTAAAGTGCAGGATTTTTACTGCTTTTAATTCACTTTATCCATTGCACTTTGTCAATTCATGTATAATAACATTCACATTTCCCCCTGTATACATTCATCAGCTTTTGACATATCAGAGGCAAATACATGTTGCTTATATCTACAATATTTCTACATCTCTTGGTGAACCATCAGTGATGAAGAATAATTTTGCCTGTGTGAAAAAAAGTTCTGTGTGAAAATGAAATGAAGGTAATTTTCCTTTTCCTGGCTAATATTATGATAATGTTTTAGTACGTTTTTAAAAGTTGCACTATAAGGTGTTGTGAAGCCGTACTTTTCTATTGCATTTGTTTGCTTTGTTTTAATAAAACTTGTTGAATTTGTGGTGGTCGGTCTGAGCATCGAGAGAAAAGCAACACAAATTGAATCGTCATTATTTCATTGTGTAGGTTTTGAGCATTTTTCACTGACAGCATCTAAGGACCGTAGAATTAGTGTGCCGCACTGAACCGTGCAGCGGAAAAGCGCCATATCTTCCAGCATTGAAATTCTTTAAAAGTCTTTAAAAATCGATTTACAAAAAGTTCTTGCAGCAGCATTATGGAATGTCAGCCATAGAACTATAAATCACACAAAATTTAAAATGCAGCTTAAAGGAAATACGAAATCACTATTTTTTAGGCCCTAAGTAAAGCAATGCGCATTCATTTCAAACAAAGTAGATATTTTAACACGTGTGATGAGAAATAAAAAAGAAGAGAAATGATTGATAATCATAGTTTTAGATTATTTACCTTCATTTGTTTGGACGATTATTGTGCTTAATCACAGACGGTGAGAGATAAATAATTGTAGACGTTCGCGTAAAACGAAGGCTTTAAGACCAAGCGGAAAGACTCGGTCTATCGACATCCACAGGGAATCACACCTAGTAGTGGCAGAACAAGAGCTGGTTAAAGAACAAGAAGCAGAAGAAGTAAGAAAGAATACTAACTACATTAGAAGATTTTAAATTTCTTGACCGACCATTTTAAAAAAGAGTGAATCAGTTCAGCGTCAAAGTAGCCTAGTTGTTGACGTTATCATACGTCTTAACCCTTTAATTTAATTTATTTCGTTGAGTTTGCACCATACAACGTGCCACCGTATAGGTAAGTACCAGTATGCATTGTATTAAACAACCCTTACAAAAATGTACCATGCTATAGCCAAATACCAATAAAAAAAAATTTAAATATGGTTTGGCTATATAGCCTTAGACCATGGGAACCACAATTTTGTTTTTGTTAGTTTAACCATGGTATTCGTATTTGTAGTCAAACTGTACAAGTAATCTATCTGTCAAAAGACCATGCACACTTACTATAATAAAACCATGGTTCATTAAGGGATGAGATGCAGAAAAGCTTGCAAGGATCTGTTCTCGCATTGATTTCCATCTAAATACAACATTTAGTTTTAAAGGATAATCAATATTTATACGGGCATAACAAATTACTAACAGCCAAATGTTATTATATGGGTGAATAATACGCGGAAGCGCATGAAATAAGGGACCGTCGGAAAAGTTTACCCACTGCGATAAAACGTAGACACGGTACAAACTTTCATGTGTGAGGAGATGTTTTAACATACAAAGTGTTTACCAGTATAGTGGCTGCGGCTCCTGAGACTTTGGGAACTTCTGTGTCCTGGGTCCTGTACTGTAAACTATGTATGACTTTGATTGACTGCTAGTAATCTAATTTAAAGTCCCCGTGAAATCAAAATTGAACTTTGTTAGCGCATATTACTAGTCTTGGTGAACAATTAATCCGTGCAAGTGAATATATATTAAAAAAATGTTTTACCTAAGTAATCTTTAATCAAAATCTGAAAAGTTACTTCCGGTCTGGAACGGTTTCTTTTTCTGATGACGTAGGTTTCACAGTTTGGGTGGGGAAACGCTTAACCACTCCCCTCAAACCGTTAGTTTGCTATGAGCGAGAGATGGAGAGGAGGAGCGCTAGAGTAAAACCCTGCCCTCTGTTCAATATTCCGTTTCACTTGGAAATACGTCACAGCACTGGAGAAAAATCGTTTGCAACTTCCGGTTCACGGGGACTTTAACATTCAAATGACTGAACACATGCCGAGCCCTTTTCGCAGAGGTCTAGTGTCCTTGCCTAATCCAGCCTGAGGTTGGCACTAATGCTGTTTGGCAGGCTCTCCTACGACTTGTGGAAAAATCTAGGAGAGGAAACAAAGCCACTTTGATTCTCAGAACAATAAACCTGCACACTTTCATCTGCACTTAAGGTCTTTTGGTCTTGCAATGTCCACCGTGTGCATGTGTCCGTCAAGTCCACAAAACAGTAGGGTGCCATTTTAGGTGCTCACTAGCGCCACCTTTGCAACCGAAATGCACCATTTCTCCAAGTATATCCAACTGCAAACTACAAACCCTGCCCCCTACCTCATGTTTTGCCATTCAGGATATCATCAGAGCCCTTCCCTCTGGAATCGCTATCTTGTTCGACTTCATGCAGCGCTGCATGGACCGATCGGCAGCTGACTTGAAGCAGTCAATGCCGGTTGGAAGTTTTGTCCGACTTGAGACAGCGCTGAAGCCACATGATTGTGACGAATGCCACCTAAGTACCGCGAGAGCGATTTGAGAGTGACCGACTGGTTTATTCAGCTTCTCGAGCATCTGCACAAGCTCTGATGATGACACAGCTGTTCCACGATTGGCCAGATTCACAGCGTGAATAACGATCATGGTCACTTGTGTTCCTTCAGTTCAACTAATGCTCAAAAATGCTCAAAAATCTCACTCCTTAATTTTCTACATGCAGTCCCTATATTGTTACGCTGTCATGGATCAGTTTGGCAGTTAGCAGTCTAAAAATCCATTGGAGAAGTTTCACAATACTTGTTTTTATCACAGGAATGTTCAAATGTCAGCCGACCAGGAAGCACAAACAGATGAACTGCTGGCTCTAGAGAGCATATACGATGGAGAGGAGTTTCACAGGACAGAATCAAGACAGAGCGGCAAGATCAATCTGTGCCTTGAGCTTCCTCCTAACTTCAGACTGCTAGTCAAGGGTAAGATTTCATACAAGATTTGCTTACAAATAAATAAATAAGTAAAAACGTAGTAATTTTGAAAAATATTGTATTTTGAACTACTATATACTACTAAACCATGATAATAAACATGATACCAAGGAAAAAGTCGAAGGTGTGAGATAAAAAGTCTTTTTTTTATTAAGTATATTTATTTGATCATATAAATCACAATCAAATAACTTTGGAGCTTTATTGCATGTGTCCCCCAAAGTCTTTATAAGTTGATGTTTTGTGCATATTTTTCATAGGGGAGGCATGCGTAGAGTGTGGAATATCTTTTCTCCCCCCTTTGGTTCTGAGTTTTGAGCTTCCTACAGACTACCCTTCATCATTGGCTCCAGTCTTCACTTTAAGCTCCAAATGGCTTTCAAGAGTTCAGGTTTGTATTTTTAGCAATTATATGATAACATTAAATAGTTTTGTATTTTTATTTATAGAATTATTTGGTCTTTTCAATTGGGCATGATCATGGCATAACCATTGAGATAATCTCTGCTCAATTAATAAGTTATTTAATGTCTGAAAGATCACTACACTTTGCAAGAGACTGGATGAACTTTGGGAGGAGAACAGGGGGACTGTGGTTCTTTTTACCTGGATCCAGTTTCTAAAGGAAGAAACTCTGGAATTTCTGAACCTCCAATCTCCCCTCGAGATCCAAACCATTGGTGGGCAGCCTCACTATGAATCTGGTCAGACCCAGTCAGACAGCAAAGTGCAAGAGTTGGACCAACGAGCAGTCCAAGAAGTTGACCCTCACACTGATATACTAACCCAGCTGCTGGATTTTAATGAAGCTCAGAAACAGAAGGTGTTTGATAGCAAGGTTTTTCGCTGTGGAATCTGCTTCTCTGAGAATCTGGGTTCAAACTCTTTGCTCTTCAAGGAGTGTCAGCATGTGTACTGCAAGACATGTTTGAAGGAATACTTTCAGATCCAGATTAGAGATGGCAAAGTCCAGTCCCTTACCTGTCCTGAGCCAGAGTGTATGTCCTTGGCTTCTCCTGCACAGGTACTTTTTCTTGCGTGTTTGTGCCTGAGTATGAGCTATGAATAGATTTTGACTATTAAGCACTTTAGCTGGGAAACTAATGCCACTGCACTGCTATTATACTGTAGGTGAAACTTCTGGTGGGTGAAGAGGAATTTACCCGCTATGACCGCCTCCTTCTACAGTCGAGTCTGCACCTAATGGCAGATGTTGTTTATTGTCCACGCATGAGTTGCTGTATGGCTGTGATGATCGAGCCTGACGCCAACATGGGCATCTGTCCCTCTTGCCGATTCGTCTTCTGCACCCTCTGCAAGCGAGTATACCATGGCCTCTCTCTCTGCAAAGAAGGTACGATCACAGTGAAGTGGCAATGTTTATAAACACAAGTAGAGTTAGGTCAATCAATTCTATTTGAATAGCAACTCACGTTTGTGTACTTAGTATTCTTTTATCCAAAGTAACACTAGATGAAGGAATTTGTCAGAAAACCAACAATATTCATCACTGTAAAATCCAACAAGTTTGAGGAAACCGATTGCCTCAATTCAATTAAGTGTATAAAAAAACAATAGTTATGAGTTCTCTGAACTTATTTTAATCGAGTCCACTAAAACAATGATATTTCTTAATACACAATTAAACTTTACACTGCATTTAAATACTTTATATATACTTTATATAATTTATTTCTGTCAGACATCTACAGAAGTTGTTATTGAGAATGAACAGAGGCTTAGGGGATGATGATGATGTTCTTTTCAGAGCCTAATCTCTATAAAACATATTTGTAATAGCACAAAAGCCAAAAGGAAATATGATCATATGTTGTTGGTTGTGTTTTGATGATGAAAATGTTCTTTTCAGAGCCTAATCTCTGAATAAACAGGTGATGTATTGCTTGTATTATACATTACAATAGAACTGTGATTCTACTGTAAGGTCCATTGTTGTGACAAGCAGATTTAAAAAAACGTTATGATACCTTGCTGACTTACACAGACATCAATAATCATCATATGCATCTCAACAATAGTGACATGGGTACATTTTGTGTAATGCTGGTACCCAGCATGCATGGGTTGATTTTTAATGGTCACCATTGTTGAGATTCATACACTGATGCTCGATATCTGTGTGAGTCTTGGTAATTCAATACAATTTCTCTGAAACTTTTTCTACACAAACTGTTTGTAAAGTTTCTCATAATATGTGATGGTCACAACAGTGCTGACACTAGACTCATAGTTTAGAATAAAACAGGTGATGTTGCCCTTTTAATCAGAGATTAGTTTCTGAGATCAGTGAAACAAGTCACTAAATGATGATCGTCATCATGAATCTTTAACAATCAACACCCATTCATACTTTTCTTTGACTTTTGTGCCATAATATATTTGTTTTTATAAACACTCAGTTGCAGCAACCAGATAAAAACTTGTCTGCAAAAGTCAAGGGATAAGAGCACAATTGAAGCAAATGCTGATCTCCATCATGGTGACCTTAAATAAAACTCAAATCATCAACTTCCAAATCTCTGTTTATTCTAATAGAAACTTCAGTAGACGAATGGCAGTAATAAACCCAAACTGGTTAATAATAAGTGAAGCTGTTAATGATGTTTGTGGAGTTGTTTAATCCTCCTCTGTTGAGATCTTCAGAGAGTTAACATTTTTTATCTTCAGTCGATTTTATCTTAATTTTAAAAGTAATGTGTTACTTTACTTGTTACTTAAAAAAGTAATCTGATTACGCAAGTTGTGTTAATGTGTTACTTACAATGCTGTCTATAAGTGCCTCGGTTAAGGTTGTGGAGTGGCTCTGCAAAGGTTTACGGCCAGATTATATATATTATAATTACATTATAATTATAATTATAGATTAAAGTATATTTTTTTCCTACTATGAGAGTCAATGAGACCAGAAACTGTCTGGTTACTGATATTCTTCTAAATATCAGAAAATCGGCTGAATGGATTCGAAAACGGTAAAATCCAACTAACTCTGGTGGAGTTGTAAAATGAGCCTATTTCCAAAAAAAGTGGAAAGTAAATGTTAAAAAAACGTTAATATTGAGAGACTGGGCAAATAATTGAATGTTCTTTTACAGCATGTTTATATATATATATATATATATTCTCCTTTGCTCAGTATAATAGGTCTCTATTTCTTCAACAGTTGAGCTTCGCAGGCTGAGGGATGAGTACCTTGCTGCCAGTGAAAAGGAAAAGGAACGACTTGGAAAGGAGATGGAACAACTGCTAATTCAAAGAGCAGAGGATGAGGCTTTAAGCGAAGACTGGGTGATGGATAACACTAAACTCTGCCCTTCTTGTCACGTTAACATTCAGGTCAGCAACTACTAGCTCATGACCGCAAACAGACATTTCACTTTGTGGTCCTAAAGGTGTGATCCTTTGGAAAAATAATTATATTTTCTTTTCATTTTTTGACTGCGAAAAACAATAGAAAAGGAATTCTCGGGGCCTTGTGTATAAGACGTGTCAGATATGATCAGATTTGATCCTAAATTCCATTCATTTGTTAGTCTAAAAATACAGTAATCAATACTGCTTGAAATGTAGAAACATCCATAAGTATTGTAATCTCACACTTTTCAAAAACTGCATGTTTGTGGACCATCATCCCTGACTTTTTTTAAAAACTTTTTTTAATAGAAAACAATGGGATGTAACAAGATGACCTGTTTTTCCTGTCAAAAGTATTTCTGCTGGATCTGCCTTGCAGTTCTCGACAGAAGGGACCCCTACAGCCACTTCAGAGACCCCAACTCTCCGTGCCTGGTAGACCACGACACATAGTGGCTTTTGCTGACACGTTAAACTAAAAAAATATGGCAGATGTCACGACTGTTTTTAGTTTTTGTTCAGGTCTTATTTTGTAGTTTCTCCCAGACACGTTTCCTGGTTATGTCATGTGATTCCCCTGTAGCTAATGCATTTCCTTTGATAAGGTATCGGGTCTGATACTGTGATCGTGTGCTCGTACTCATTAAAATGCTCCGATACCAACATTTGCTTGTGACAAAAAAAAAAAAAAAACACAGACAATAGAGCAAAGAGAGAACAGAATGGATATATCAGAGAAGGATGTCTATGAAATTAAAGGAGTAGTTCACTTTTAAAAAAAACTTTTTCTGATAATTTACTCACCCCCATGTCACTCAAGATGTTCATGTCTTTTTTTCAGTTGAAAAGAAATTCAGGTTTTTGATGAAAACATTCCAGGATTTTCTCCATATAATGGACTTCAATGGGAACCAAACAGTTCAAGGTCCAAATGAGAGTTTCAGTGCAGCTTCAAAGGGCTTTAAATAATTCCAGATGATGAATGGGTCTTATCTAGCAAAATGATCACACATTTCAAAAATAAATAAAAAAGTTTAAGTTTTATAACCACAAATGCTTGCCTTGCTCTGTTCTGTGATGAGCGTTCGTGACTCTCCTGTTCAAACTCGTTCATCAAAATGAACAAATCTTTTTTCGATTGTAAATGTAAATCTTTACATTTAATGAAAATTGTTCTGATCAAATCACTTTCAAATGCATTTATTTAGAAACACAGACATCAATAATCAGCCCGTGAATCTCAACTATGGTGACAATAATAATCCTTGTTGCCACCAATCACAACTCATTAATGGCTTCCATCATCCATTGTGGTATGAATAAATTATGATCTGAATTGTCTATGTAATTTACTTTTCCTAATTGAATATTCTGCTTGTCACCATTGTTGAAACGCATTGAGTGAATCTTGAGGTCTATGTGTGCCTAAAAGAAAGACTTTAAAAAAAAACTTTTAAGAAATGCATTATATAATATATAAAGTTCTGGATATTTATGCAGAAACAGTTATTTTGTAACCAACAGAATATATCACGAAAAATTAAATTCAAATGATGAATGTCATAATATAACCAACACTATTAGAATTAGATAACTATTTTTTCTTTTTCTTTGTTCATCTGGCAGGTATAACTCAGATACAACAGCCAAACAAAGTCAACTGAAGTTAACTGAAGTTAATAATTTAAGGGTCAAGAGCCCAACTAAAGCAAACACTGATCTCCATCATGGTGACATCAAACTTTATTTTTTTCATAAAAAATCAACTTCTAAACATCTGTTAATTCTCAGTAAGAATGTTAGTATGCAATACATAATGTCTGGATTGTAATGATTGAGGATGCAGAGATCTTGAGAGATCTGTTAGTGTTTAATATTCTGTTGGGATGTAAATTGTTTCTATATGGTGTGTTTTGTTGGTTACCATTGTGTTTAAGAATAGAGCCTGTGCTTCAGTTCAGGATGAGCAAAGTAAAACTGATGAAATGCTGCATGTTTGACAGTAACTGTGTAGTTGCTGATGCAGTGATGACAGTAAATCATACATCACTTATATTTTTCTTAATAAGAATTTTGGAAATATATGAAATAATTGTATTTCTGTTAAAAAGCTTAATGAGGATTTCTACTTTCGCACTTATTTAAAATAGGCTATTTTACATGAATTTTATGTTTTTTGTATGGCAGCCATTGTTGACAGTCATTGACTGTTTTTTACTATGGTTTTTTATGACTTTTTTACAATAAAGGTATTTGATCATAATAATGCATTGCTTTTACACTTAGAGTGTTTGGTTGTAATAATCCAGTTGATAGCTGTAAAATAATAATAATAAATGTTTTTCTGTAAAACATTTAAGAAAAATGTGTAAAATGTTTTTTTGCGCTTAATTTAAATTAGGATATTTTACTTTGTTTTTACGGTATTTGTTTGGCCCTCTTTGCTGCCAGTCATTTGATACTTTTTTTTTACGATTTTATTTTATTTTTTGCAAATAAAATCTAGTTGCAGACACTGGCACTGAACAGGCCACTCTTATTTGGGAAGGTTGCTGCATCTTCCCCAACCCGTCCATGTACGCTAACACAGCTGTGCAATATACATGTATTATTAATATATAGAATTCTTTCAGGCGTCATTCAGAACATGGTGTTAAGAATGCATTATGCACTAACCAAAACATTCATTCTCAATCCACACATGCATCTCATTTTCTTTTTCTCTTGCAACTAACCAATTCGGTTTTTACTTAAATTTAGTTTCATGTATTGTGTTGTACTTATTGTGTTCACAAAAACCTGATAACTGTAATGGCTTTCCCATAAGCCAGTGAAAGGTGATAAGATGCTCTTGTTTATTGTCCATTTATTGAAAAATATCACTTACAGCAGGGGCGTAGCCAGAATTTTATTTTTGGGGGGTCCCGTCTTTAAATGAGGGGGCAACATTATTTATATATACTGTATATCAAGTTGATCTTTCCGTGCTTTTTTAAAAAAGTGTAATATTGTACTTTGAGTTTGAGCGCCTGCCATTGTCACGGCATATTAACTCTCACGCAAAGATGAAGATGACAGCGTACGTTACGCGCAACACATTATATAAACAAATCAAGTTTGAAAATAAGCTGCATTTTACCGCGCAGCATTTTGATTGGTCAATCTATCAATCCTAATAAAACAACTTTTTTTATTTAAACAATCAGAAATCTGAGGGGACCGGACATGTAAATGAGGGGGCCTAGGCCCACCCCCCCTCGTGGCTACGCCACTGACTTACAGTAAAAGCATGTTGTACTGTAGTAAGAACCATATGTTCCTGCCACATGTCCCTCACAAATACAACCCACAGACACCAGGGAAGTTTAAATAGCACGTGATGTGACCCTATAGTGCACACCGCCATCTAGTGTTTGAACAATCATTACGTTTTGCTCCTCCAGTAAAAATCCCCTATGTTAAATCCCCCCTCATATAAACATAGAGTGTTATAAGTAACACCGAAGCAGTGTTAAAGTTGACAAGATAATTAAGTGATTAATTGAGGGATGATTGATCATTATTGAAAACACCTGATGTTAACAAGCAGAATCACTGAAGGACAAAATCGTAATTGGTATGTTACTCATGATTTGAATCACTAATTCTGAATAAGATTTACTTTAATAATTATAGCATCTCTGTCCTTTAAAAGCAAGATGTTTGTAACTTTTATAATATAATTCAGATAATTTCTTAAAAGTTGTTCACATACAAATAGACATTTTTTCTTTTTACACAGAGATTAAGAATCAGCCTGTGAATCTCAATCAATGGCGACAATTATAAAGTGTGTTGCAGTGCATTCTGGGTGCCAACAATCAAAATTCATTCATGGCTCCTGTCATGGATTGCTGCATGAATAAATCAGGAGCTTATGTAAAGAGATGATTTGTTTGTCACCATTGTTGAGATCCATATGCTAATTTTTGATGTCAGTATGTGCCTGCCTGAAATGCTTTTTTAAAAAGTTTTTTTTTTTAATTGAGTTGATTATTTGAATTTTATTGAAAAGGTTAAAATGGCATCTCTACAAAAACAGTCCTGCTATAATCCATAAGGTAATCTTAACTTAGAAATTATGCTCTCGTGAGTCAGGCCAAGTAATGATTATGTTTAAACACAACCAAAACCATCAGATCACCTTTTCTATTTGTTCATCTAGCTGTTATAACTCATGTACAACAGTAATGGAACTCATGTACAACAGTAATTGAATTACAGCAGCCAAATAAAATCTAAAATTAAGAATGTAAGGGTCAAGAGCCCAAGTAAACTAAACACCGATCACCATAATGGTGACCATTTTACATACATTTTTCCTTTTGTGATTATGCTTTTTGTGATTATCATCAGGTGTCTTCAATAATGCTAAATTATAACTCAATTAATCACTTAATTAGCTCATTAACTATACCACTGCTTCAGTGTTACTTATAACACTCTGAGTGTGGACTCGTATAAACACTGAGAGTGTTAATTTGACCCTGGGGATTTTGCTGTGTGGGTATGTGTATTTACGAGTGTGTATGGGTTACAGCCTGTGTAGTGTGTACTGTTGGTGTGTACTTGTATTTAATCAGCATACACTATATTGTATGTGTCCAAGACCAATTTCCTTTGGGACAATGAAGTCTATCTTATCTTACATGTAGGACTTTATTATGCAACTATCCCTAAACCAAACCCAGTAACACTCTATTTTACAGTGTACTTGTTACATGTCCTTTCCATAGTAATAACAGTAAATTTTGTTCAGGTTGCTCGCACTCAATGCATTTCATGTAGTTCACTGTTGGCACCACTAGAGCCTGCAAAATGACAGCTCACCGATCGCAGGGTTTCTGTCCAGCATGAGGGATCTGCTTCTACAATGAGAGTCTGTAGTCAGCTGCGGTAAGCCAGCCTCTGCGGACTAACCCCGTACGCGCCCGGACTGCTGACAATCCACTGCGCGGATAACGCGCCGCGACTCCAGTTTTATTCAGTTTGTTTGGGAATCATCACAAGGAACCGTAAACACCGTTAAAGATGACAATGATGGAAAGTGCCTGCACACTGCCTGAACTCCCCCGAAGTTCGCGGATTTCTATCGTCAAGTAAATGGATTATAATTGCGTGTATTATTTGTCCGCTGACACGGGACCTTTGGTTATAGCCATATGTGCGTTCAGGTATGACCGATATCAGCATGCATTAGCGTGATTGGGTTTTTTGCTTGGTGCAGGACTGTGTAAAAGCCTTCCGACTGCACATTGTGGATTTGTTACACCTTGCATGGAGTTGAATGAGCGCACGCTGCGATTTTGGCACCCTGGCAAGCTGCAATACACCCCCGTGCACTGGAAAGTAGCCTAATGCATAGTGTTTTAATAATGTTGCGATATACTGCAGACACTCTAAAAAATGTGTGGATTTTGAAGTCACATTTTGATTTTCATATAGGCTATAGCTACTTTGTTCGGTTTTGTTGCCTGTGACATCAGTAATGAGTAGACACAGTTGAGTATCCTACTTCTATTGAGTTTGTATACCCAGATAACAAACGTGTTTTCCACACGTTTCTCAAATATTCCATTTTTGAACGTCGACATATTAAAGTAAGGTTAAAAAAACAATACAAATATCAGCTGTGTAACTAATTAACACGACATAGCCAGCTTACCTGGAAACTTTACTTGCAAAAACATTTAAAATCGTTTACTTTTGACATTTTAACAAAAACTCAACACTTCCTAATAAGTTCTTCACCAGGTTACTAGTGTTTAAATGATTAATGTTTAAATAACAGTTCAAACCTCGTTGCACTGTACGTTTTCTCTTTAACCAAGCACAAGCGTTGGGACGTTATATTATGTTTTTTTTAACGTTAACATTGCCATTTTAAACATGAGAAATTATATTTTTCATTATTATTAAACACTCGAATGCTAAAAGTCAATTACACTGCGCACACTGACACCAGAAGCTGACTTTTCTAGTTATTTGAAAACATTTACCACTGACTTTATTTTACAAATAATCAGAATCCACTTTTGCTAGTTTAACATGGGAAAAAATGGTCTAAAAGGCTTAACCCTATTCTCTTAATGAGTAAAGGGTGTGTTTTGAGTGTAATGTAATGTCGCTATTTAAATGGCAGAATTTGCAAGAGGTAAAACTTGCAAAAAAAAAAAAAAAAAAAAAAAAAAAAGAAAAAAGAAAAGAATTTGCTCCTGCGCAAGGTTAAAGAGCGCTAGCAGACCATCTACGGGACAAAGTGAACGTGCATTGTGGACCCTCCTATAGGCTTATATTACTAATACGCTGTTTAAATAACAAAAAAAAAAAAAAAAAAAGATTGCATCATTGTCTTTAGACCAGATTTTTGTTGGTCAATATGGCTATTTCATTTGCCTCAAAATAGCAACGCGCCAACGCGCCTGAACACGTGTACACTTCGCTTTCAGACCAGCAGCCCTTAGGCGCACAAATGGGCGCAAATGCATTTGCTATTTAAACAACCCGTCCTGCGGTAAAATGATAATTGTGTCGGGCTGAAACTAGCAAAAACACTTGCGTTTTGCCTTGCGCTGCATTGCGGTGAGCGTATGAATGGCCTTTAGTCTGGCGATTGTCTTTGGGTCATTGCCAATGGGCAATGACATTTGACGCAAGGATGCTCAGCAGTTTCCGGTTGGGGAGATTAAAGCGGAGGAAAACGGGATTATGGCAGAGTCTTCAAAATTTACTACCCTCCTGTTTTAGAAACGAAACGTTCATACGTTTAGATGTAATTTTATATTTATGTTTATTTAATATAATTTTAAAAAGAAGCATAAACACAACGAGGGATGTCTATTTTATCTGTTTTTGTGACTAACGTTTCTTTAGTATAACCATGGAGTATAAAATTCAATATACATTCTCGGTAGCCTATTGCATTGGACTCTACGATCGGCGGAAGTTATCGAGCATCCTTAAAACCTTCACCGGAAATACCGCCGTGCATAGAGCCCATATCCTGTCTTAACTTGTGAGTAGCACGTCATCTTTTATAACATGAGATTTTGCCAAAATGACCACATAGCTATAGTAAACTTTATGACCTGTAAGTTGATTTAAAAAAAGTACTGCCTCAATTGGGTCCGTTCTACTGATGTACAAAACACGACATTCGCTGTTCAAAATCTTCGTAACTTCATTTGAGCTTGATTTTTGTAAAATGTTAATGATATAATGACATGCAAGTGTCGGACCATATATAAAGTCATAATATCAACTTGTAAAAACTGTTTATTTATTAGAAAAATATTTTTTTCCCCTCATGTCCTGATAGCATTTAGTAGCAAAAGTAGCATTTAATTTAGATCAATTTAGGTAAAAATTAACAGCATATTTGAATGGAAGAAGTGGCTTATTTGAAATGATCACAGTGTTATTCCTGTCTAAAGTGTTTTTTCTGAATATGTGGATGCCAGGGTAAATTTGAGCATATTTGATTAGTTCAACATAAACATTCTCAAAGCGAAAAAAAAGCGTATAATTGCTCAAATGAATGATTATTTAATCAAAAATAAATAATTGTATTGTTTTTCTGGTTGTGACCATTAAAGGGTTAACGAAGAGGGGAACTAAAGGTCATGGGAGAGGCGGCTCCAACTCAGGCCACCCCAAGTGGTTTTGCACCCATGTTGGGCGTCGGGATGGGAGGATCAATCACACCAATCGCCACTTCAAGGGGATCGGCCGTTCCTCAGCTCCACAGTGCCATCGTGGAGCGCTTGCGTGCCAGAATTGAACTCTGCCGGCGGCATCACTCCACTTGTGAGGACCGCTATGAGCGTGGTCTGGCGGAAAATTCGGACCGGGAACACGAGAACACACTGCAGCTCTTAAACATCGTCCATCAGGGCCCTGGGAACAGGAAGACCAAGGGCAGTAGATCGGCCTCTCAGCATCCTCCTGAATACAGCAGAGTGAACGGCGAACACAAAGGCCACAGCTCGTCGGAGGCAGAATCCAAAATTTCTTCGCAAATAGCAGTAAGTTTTACGGATTGTATTAACTACGCCCACGCCATAAGTCTTATAATCTGTCTAATATACATAGGGACACGTGTCAGACCAATTCCCCAGAGAATGACATCAACACACTGATATGATGTGATTACTGTGGGTGTGTGAGGGAGAGATGGGGGTGTCTGTTTAATTAAAAAGGGCCCTGCAGGCAGACACATGATTCTTTCGAAAGGTCTTTTCAAAATATAACAAATATAACAAAACAATATATAACTTAAGAGGAGGTGGTGATTCAGTGACATCTGGGTTTACTTTTTTTAACAATGCACATTTCCATGCAGTCCCTCTTGTTAGTATTTTTTGAATGCCATTGCATTATAATAATCAAACACATAGGATTCAATCCAAAGAAAGATAGAATATACACTTTATTAGGTACATGCCAGCACCGGGCCAGAACGGCCTTAAAGGATTAGTTCACCCAAAAATGAGTTAAAGTATTTACTCACCCTCATGTTGTTCCAACCCCGTAAGACCTTCGTTCATCTTCGGAAAACAAATTAAGATATTTTTGATGCAATCTGGGAACTGGATCACTCCTCCATACTAGTCCATAGGCTTCTTGAGGGATTGAAACTTGCCGGCCTCGAAAAGTCATTAAAGACATCGTTAAAATAGTCCAAGTGACTAGAGTGGCTCAATCTTAACTTTATCAAACGGCGAGAACACTTTTTGTGCGCAAAAAACAACAAAAAGTAACGACTTTATTTCAACTATTAATTTACTTCTCTCTCTGCCTCGAGTCAGGTTGCTAGTTTAATAGCGCAAGCTTCTGTTATTGTACGACATACGCATCACACATGACCAGCATCGGCCAATAGTGAGCCTACGTGTGACGTATCTCTACGCTATCACACTACGTTAACTGACTAGCGGCCCAAAGAGAAGGAAGTGAATAGTTGAAATAAAGTCGTTGTTTTTGTTTGTCTTTGCACACGAAAAGTGTTCTAGTCGTTTGATAGAGTTAAGATTGAGGACTATTTTAACGATGTCTTTAATAACTTTTTAAGCAGATTTGTCCCGTTCCACTACATCTCAAAAGTGCTCTAATGGATTGACATCTGGTGTCTGTGGAGTGTAGTGAACTCATTGTCAGGTTCAAGAAGCCAGTTTGAGATGATCTGAGGTTTGTGACGACGTGTTCTCCTGCTGGAAGAAGATGATACACTGTGTTCATAAACGGATGGACATGATCAGCAATAATACTCAGGTTGGCTGTGGTGTTTAAACAATGCTTAGTTGGTACTTAGGGACCCAAAGTGTGTGAAGAAAAATATCCCACACTCACATTACCAGCACCACAAGCCTGAATTGTTGATATGAACCCATGCTTTCATGTTGTTTATGCCGAATTCTGACCCTACCATCTTAATGTCGGCGTAGAAATCCAGACTCCTCAGACCAGGCAACGTTTTTCCAATCTTCAATTGTCTAATCTTGGTGAGTCGGTGTGAATTGTAGTTTCAGTTTGCTGTTGTCATCTGACAGGAGTGACACCGGTGTGTCTTTTGCGGCTGAAGCTCTTCTGCTTCAAGGTTGGAAGTGTTTTCAGAGATGCTCTTCTGCAAATCTCAGTTGTAAAGCGTTTTGTTTTAGTTACTGTTGCCTTTCAATCAGCTTGAACCATATTTTCGCCAGTCACTGAATACTTTCATTTTCTCTGCCCGTTCTCTGTAAACCCTAGAGACGGTTCATGATTCTGTGTGAAAATCCCAGTAGATCAGCAGTTTCTGAAATACTCAGAGTGTTAGCCAATGTCTGCCACATTCCACTTAAATCACTTTCTAATGCTCAGTTTGAACGTCTTGATCATGTCTGCATACTAGGCTACTGAAAAATGTTACATGCATGTGATTGGCTTATTAGATATTTGCGTTAACGAGCTGTTGAACAGATGTATCTAATAAAGTGGTCGGCGAGTGTACACACAGGCCCTGTTTACACGAGAACGTAAAAATATTTTATCGGATGTGCCTTTCGTTTACACGGCGACAGCATTTTTGGGGCTTAAAAACGCAAAAAAGTGAAACCACCCTCCAGAGTGGAAATCTTTATAACGCTCCACCGCCGCGTTCCCGTGTAAATGGTAAAAACGCAAAGGTCTGCTTGACACTGAAAGTTGTACACTGCCGCGCGGGCTTGGTGTTGTTGTAGTATGCACTCCCAACTTTGCAGATTTTGCAAGTGTACACCAATGTCTATCCAGCAAACTTAACAAAGACAGATATTGCTGGATGGTGAAATCTCCCAAACACAGCGTGAATGGTCTCGTGTTTTGTTCCATACCATGCATTGTCATACTCTATTATCAAAGGTTTGATAAATTGCTCTTTTAAGCACCTTCTTGAATGATGGTTTTCCTTTAAAGCCATTTGAAGCATACAGCCTACGTATAAACGGTTAGAGCCATTCAATAGGACACATGTCCTGGTTGTGTTTACTCAAAGTCAAACAGGCCTTGAAAACACGATTGCCAGAGGACTGCCCAGTAACTAAGTGTTGTGGGCTTACGGATGAATTTGTTTTTTCCTAAATTCAGAGTAATGACCGACTTGGGAACAGACAGTGATTGTGGAATATCCTCTAATGGAAGAGAAAGTGGGATATTATGAATGCTCCGTTTGCTTATCTAACTAGATCAACCTTCAATTTACCCAGTTTATATCAATTAAACAGTCTTCAATGATATTTTTTTATAACGCATGGTTCATGCAGTTCTGTTAACACACTTAAAAGCACCTTATTATGATGTAAAATGAAAAGTTTAACTTTAAAGTACATTTTAAATTGTGCTGGGCAACGATTAATCGCATCCAATAAAAAAAAAAAAACAATTTGTGTTTGTATAATACATGTGTGTGTACTGTGTGTGTATAATAATTAAGTATTTATAAATACACACATGTACGGAAGAGGATTAGGGCCAAGCAATGATAAAAAAATAATACCATCTTGAGATTTAAAGTCGTTAAATTTCGAGAAAGGAAGTCAAAATACAATCTTGAGAATAAACTCATTAAGTATCAATAGTAAAATCTTTGTTTCGAGAAAAAAAAACTCGAAATACAATCTTGAGAATAAACTCATTAATTTTCGATAATAAAGTCGTTGTGTTTCGAGAAAAAAACGTGTTAAATTTCGCGAAAAAAGTCAAAATAATCGTGAGAATAAACTCATTAAATTTCGAGAATAAATTTGTTGTGTTTCGAGAATAAAAGTTGAAATGAAATGTAGAATAACGCATTTGATCAGTGTTGAGTATACTGATAGAGGAGATGGCAGAGTTGGATCACTAGTCAAGCTATATTATAGACTTTATTTCAGTAACAAAGAAATACTATCAACTTTAGCAGTAATGTATTGCATTGAAAGTGTCACTGAATTTGCCCGTGCAGAACTTTACTGATAAAAGACGTTTGAGCCGTCACTTGAACAACGAACAGCGCTGGCCCAAATGCACTCTGGCAAATGGACAGCTATGATCAATTACCCTATAACCGTATGCAAGGCATTGCCAATGGCTGTATGGTTACAGTCATTCCTGTGGATGGAGGCGTACACAACCACAATCCGAAAGTAATAGCCAGTTAGCTACTTCATAAAAACAGTTACTGGCATAGAAGGGTGTCCCGAGAGCTCCGCGCGGACATGGGGACCGAAAATGGTAGTGCGGTGTGTCAGCAATGTAATGGTACCATGGAGACAGTTTCTCGAAACACGACTTTTTCTCGAAATTTAATGATTTTTTTCTCGAAACACAATGATTTTATTCTCGATATTTAATGAGTTTATTCTTAAGATTGTATTTCGACTTTTTTTCTCGAAATTTAACGAGTTTTTTCTCGAAACACAATGACTTTATTCTTGACATTTAATGAGTCTATTCTCAAGATTGTATTTCAACTTTTTTTTCCTCTAAATTTAATAAGTTTTTTTCTCAAAACACAACGACGTTATTCTCAATATTTAATGAGTTTATTCTCAAGATTGTATTTCAACTTTTTTTTTCTCGAAATTTAATGAGTTTTTTCTCGAAACACAATGACTTTATTTTCTATATTTAATGAGTTTATTCTCAAGATTGTATTTCGACTTTTCTTTCTCGAAATTTAACGATTTTTTCCTCGAAACACAATGACTTTATTCTCGATATTTAATGAGTTTATTCTCAAGATTGTATTTCGACTTTTCTTTCTCGAAATATAACGATTTTTTTTCTCGAAACACAACAACTTTATTCTCGATATTTAATGAGTCTATTCTCAAGATTGTATTTAGTCTTTTTTCTCTCTAAATTTAACAATTTTTTTCTCGAAACACAACGACTTTATTCTCGATATTTAATGAGTTTGTTCTCAAGATTGTATTTAGACTTTTTTTTTCTCGAAATTTAACGATTTTTTTCTCGAAACACAACAACTTTATTCTCGATTTTAAATTAGTTTTTTCTCAAGATTGTAATCTCGTATTATAATGACTTCAATCTCGAGATGGTTTTATTTTTTATTATTGCTTGGCCCTAATCCTCTTCCATACATATGCATGTATATATTTAAGAAATATTTTATTTTGGATGCGATTAATCGTTGCCCAGCACTAATTTTAAATAATATTTGAATCATATTTTATCTTGCTTATTGTGATGTGTTAACTAACATACACTTTATTGTAAATTTAACTAGTGTTTTATTCAATATTACATTTGAATGGTACTGAATTGCAACTTCATCATTGCAAATGTGTAATTACAAGTATATTTAACATTTTAAAGAATATTATAGTTTACCACTTTTATCTATGTCCTCTTTAAGTGGGTCAAAAATAGTACTCAATTTCAGCTTATTGAATTTAGTATAGATTTGAGCTAAAATCAATTTTCATTTAATTGCAATTAAGCCTCCGAAAACAACATATTCAGTTCTTTAAGTATTATTATTTCCGTGTTGCAAATTCCGTTTTCAATGTCTTGCCTTCATGTCATTCCAAACCTGTGTGACTTTCTTTCCTTTATGGAACACAAAAGAAGATGTTTTGAAACATGTTTCAGTGTTTTTTTTAATACAGTGAGTCTTTGACATTTGAAACATTCTTCAAAATATCTTCTTTTGTGTTTCGCAAAAGAAAAGCCACATGAGGTGAGAATGGTGTTATGATGAGTAAATTATGATTTTGTTTTGAGTGAACTATCCCATAAGCAATGCTTATTTTAAAGACTAAACCTTCAATCTAATGTTCAAGGATGTAACAATATAATTGGACATAATTAAGCATGACAGGCAGGCATTAGGAATAATAGGTGGAAGAAGGAAATGTCAAAGTGTTTCCTGGTGTTTCTTGGCTGTAGTGCTTTAGGAGTGGAAGCTGAAGGTGGCCCATGCTTAGTTTCACTCCACCTGAATGTGGAACAATCAGTCCAGCTCCTTAGAGACCACTTTAAGCCCAGCACAACTGTCTGTGCCTTACTTGAGGGGAAATGAATGAGTCCCTGGGCAGTTCGTCCCATGGTTGATATTCATGTTGACATGAAAATGAAGTAGTCCTACATGAGCACACTCATGCTTTGGCAGAAAGCCTAAGCAACTGGTTAAAAAGTCAAGGAGAGAGTCACATTTTTGACTGTCAACAACTGTAAAGTGTGGTCCAGTTTATTCTTACAAGGGACATATGAAGTTTGGGGCATTTTTTGTGAACTTCTTGAGTCATTTAAAGATCTGATACCACTAAGACCAAACCAATGGGACAATTCTCAACAGTAATGATTTTATCAAACTGGTACTCCATAAAAATGACTGTTTTCAGGCGGACTGGTGCGTTCTGTTTTGCCTTTTAGACATTTTGTTAGGTCTGTCAGATTGAAACGACTGGTTTTCAGTCAGCTCTTGTCATTTTTTTGTGTGCAATATGCATCCGACAGCCGTCAAACAGATTGCGGGTGATCTGTGGGTATGCCGTTTAAGGATTTTGAGGATTTTGGAGGATGGAGGGCTTGTTGATCATTGTAATCTGACCTATGTGCAGCATCAAATGCATTATAAGCATTGAGTGTGACCTACAAAACAAGATAAAAATGCACAAGTGGAAAGCTGAGGCATAAATAGAAGAGAACTTTAGGAAACTCGAGTAGGATTGCACATGCTGCTTAAATCAAAAGCATTCCCTCTTCATCTGCGCTGGCTCTCCTAGAGGTTTCTTTGTGAGGTGCGCCTTGTGTATACCTCATGTTTTATTCACAGTCTGAGACATGACTGGGGCTTTGAAGAGTGCTGAAACCATTCGGCGTATACATCCCTACTTGCATTTGCACAACACGATGGCTGCAGGCAGAAATCGCCCCCTCAGCGTCTAGCATCAGCCTCTGTTACCCAAATTCAGAGTTTTAGTCTATTATAGTTAACCAAGGGAAATGATGAAACTGAAAGAACTTTCTAGGCCGTTACATACGAGTTCGAAACATGCCCTGAGAGGCATGCGTATGTGACAATGTAGTTTGTGGGTTCATTAAAGTTTCTGTCATGTTTTAATGGACTGTATTAATCCTGTGGTACAGTATATCTGTCCTGGATCTGGAATGTGTGCTTGATTGTTGTCTCCAACTCTTTCGACTGCATGTTTGTCTTTGTCGTTTGGAGGCAGCAAAGATGTGGATATCAAGTACTTTATATTGACTTTGCTATATATATTTTTGGCAATTATAAAACAAGCTGGAGACGTTCTAAATGCTTTTTGCTTAATTTACGGAAAGTTTATTTAGTTTATTACTCAGAGATGGACATGTTTGGCTTGTCAAAAATGTTACATTTAAAGGGATACTTACACACTGGAAAGATGAATGTGTATGTACCGTAAAATGTCATTTATGTAGAAGAAATGTGAATTATTTTTGAATTTGGAGCTTTCTAGACTGAGAAAAGCCAGACAATGTATTTTTGGCTTATGTGGATGAAAGACAACAACTCCCAGAATGCACTTGCTTCGCTACCCTTTAGGAAGCCACGCCTACCGGTAACAGAGCGCAGTAGTTAAACAAGAAGTCCAGGCTAATAGTGAGTCTCTGTGATGAGTCTGCCCGAAAATGTGTTTCAAGATCGCCCAAAATGTCCGGGATTCGGCTTTTGCGTTCTACAGTCGCCATTCATTATGTTTACTGCGGCGCGAGGCGTGATTACCGATGAGCGACACCTGTGAGATGTACCGGTCTCGTATCTCTCGCTGAGGAGCGGGAATTTTCTTAGCAATGTTACAACGCACATCAACCGATCACTTGTTTAGCATTCATGTAAACACGACATTCAGATTCACCAATCGGAATGAATTCAGTTAGATTGAAACAAAAGCTGTGCATGTAAACAATGAATGGCGACTGCAAGCAAAAGCTGAATCCCGGACATGTCGAGGAAAAAGAGAATGGTAACCCCTACTACTCATCTTTCTCCACAGAACAAGAGCCTGCTAGCTTAGCTTCCAAAAAAAGATGGCCGACACTATGTGTTCATTCTGTGAGTGAGATCGCCCTCTATGGGCGGGTTGAGAACATGCGGGACAGACCCGACTACTGACTCTAGTCTTTAGCCTCTGGCCCAAAAATCCTCCGATGAGGCAAAATGATGATTTTTGTGTCATCAGAGGATTTTTTCCAGACAAAAAAAAAAAATACATAAATCTCTCGTCTCAGGGGGATATGAGGCTGGAAAGCATGGTAATTCGAAAATACAACGCATTCTCACCCCAAGGCGTCACCTTTGACCATGCTTCAATATTTGACGTTTTAGGCGCCCTTTAGCGTCACTTACATGACGCGATCCTACGGCGTCATCTAACTGACGCTAAAGGAAAGCATCAGTTAGAGGACGCGGTTAGGTTTAGGTGTGGGGTGGGGGTAGGGTACACGCGATCCTAGGGCGTCATCTAACTGACGCTAAAGGGGGCCTAAAGCGTCAGATATTGAAGCATGTTCAAATGCTTCCCAAGGCGTCAGTTAAGTGACGCCTTGGGGGTGAGAATGGGCTGGAAAATACTACAGGTTTTCTACTAATACAAAGCTTAATGCTAAATCCTGAAGTGTCCCTTTAAATTAAACTAATTTCAAATGAGTCTTAGATGACTTTTAAATGTCCATATACTTTGTGGGGCCACACTGAATATCCCTGCAGGAAGGCAAGAGCGGGGAATAGTCTTTGCACCAGCCTGTGGTTGTGAATTGATAGACATGTTCATGTTTAGTGTGATTTTCCCAGCACAGAGAAAGCACACAGACCACTCCGATATCTGGAACAGAGCAGGAAAAAATGAGAAGCGTTAGAGGGGGTGGCTCACTATATCTTTCGACAAGTCTTGTGCTCTGTTGAACTCACCTGAAATTCAACTCTTGTGGGAAACTGCATCCTCAGTAGGGGTGTCACGATTTCGATATTAAATCGAAATCGATCGAAATTAATTCAATGGTATCGAAATAAAAAATGGTATCGTCGATACTGCCACGCCCCATGTCGTGTCCGTGATGGAAAGTTCGGATCATTTTACTGACTCTATTGTTCAATCTCGTTCATCAAAATTAACTAAACTTTTTTGCTAGTCATTTCAGGGGCTTTAAATGTTATACTATTAACATGCAAATTCCCCGAACATTAAGAAGATGTACATATTGAATGCAGTGAAAAATAATTTACAGAGAACATAATTACTTAACCTCCCGAGTCTTTTGTTCATTTGTCGCGTGACAGAGGCAATGAACAGATCGTTTATGATGAATGACTCATTCATGATGAACGACTCATCACAGTGCGGAAAACAAAACACCTGTTGAAAGGCTGCGAGTCCTCTAACTGACACATATGGCAACTATAGAAGACCCATCAACGGAACTTGAACACCCGGCTTCGCCGGTGTGAAGGTATCTTGGATTTGCAGTGCGGTATGTTGACAGCGTTCGCGTTGTCGACAAAACAGCCACAGTTTGCAAGCTCTGCTATGTGCGTACCATATTCGTCCTCTGGCAACACGATTAAGGGCCGGTTCACATATCGCGTCTTTTGCGCGCTCAAGTTCGTTATTTCAAATGTAGGCGCACGGTATGCGCGCTCATAATGGAAGCGGTGCGGCGCGCTCTTTTTTTCCATGCGCGTCCGCGCCGCGTCGAGATAAAACATCTCAACTTTTCAGAATACCGCAAGCGCACCATACGCACACAATAGGTCATGTGACAAGAACCAACTGAAGCGCAACCGCCCTGGCGCTTTGCAAAATGAAGAATGCGGCGCACCCAGCGTTTTCTACGCGTTTTTAGGCGCTATATGTGAAACTGATAATAGCAGCTCTAAACAAAACAACATATCCCTCTTTAGGAAGAACATAAAATAATGAAAAATACAGTCATCATTCTCAGGGGATAAAAAGTAGTTATTTGTGTGGTATATGTTTTTTTTTTATAACAGAATATAACTGTTCGGAAATAGTTTAAGATGCTTAATTATTCAGAGAAGACTAGTGTGGAGTCTATGGACATTGCTGTTTTATTGCTTTTGTTTGTTTTGTTGTGATTGTGAACATAAAGCTCATCTTCTGAGAAGACTGCAGTTACAAAAGCAAAGTAACCTGCCATTTAGTTTCTCTTAAGTTTCCAATTGACTTAATAAAGTTATTGTTACATTTATGATGTTACTTGTTTTTGTTGTATTTTAAATTTGGCAATGGTGTAGTGTACATTGTGAACAAATTTATATTGCATAATGCATAAATGTGTAGTCTAAAAATTGCATAGCAATCTGTGCTTTACATTTTTTTTTTAAATCGAGAATCGAATCGAATCGTGACCTTAGAATCGATAACTTAATCGAATCGAGGATTTGGAGAATCGTGACACCCCTAGGTGTGTATGCAAGGGCCATGAGTGGATGATCAAATCTGTGACTCTTTGCTGCAAAAAACAATAACCCACAAAACCCACAACCCACAATTTATGCCTTTGTGAGTGTTCAAGCCCGGATACAGTATGTGGGAGTTGAATAAATGACTGATATGACTCAAATGGCCACACTCCCCTGTGTGTTAGCCTTTCACTTTCAATCATTACATGATTTC
This sequence comes from Pimephales promelas, assembly GCF_016745375.1. The sequence continues at coordinate 1,967,344 of NW_024121877.1, read as the reverse complement.
ACTGTAAACAACATTAGATTAACCACATTATCAAGGGTTTTGCATGCTTTAACCATTAGCATCTGCCGTTAATAAAAAAACTGACAAACACTGAATGGCTAGTTCTCCCTGAGAGGGTTAGATTTGTGTTTCACAGACATGCTTTGTGATTTTAACTGGTTTTCACACACAACAATCCAAACTACTTCCATTTTTTTTATTTCCAATTTTTCCCCAAATAAAACATCACAAAACATGGTGTTAACATTCTAATTAGGAATTCACTGGAATTAAATGGTTAGTACATCCCAAAATGAAAATCATCCCATAATTTAGTCACCCTCAAGTCATCCTAGGTGTGTATGACTTTCTTCTTTCAGCTCAACACATTCAGAGTTATATTATATACTGGCTCTTCCTTGCTTTACAATGGGAGTGAATGAGACCTTAGATTTTGAAGCCCAAAAAGCAAGGTTGATTTATCAGAAATATAAATAAATTAATGAATAATCGATAGGGAAGTTAACCGTTCCGCTCACCTCATCTGAAATTTCCCAAATTATACACTCAGCTAAAGGATTATTAGGAGCACCATACTAATACTGTGTTTGATCCCCTTTCGCCTTCAGAACTGCCTTCATTTATACGTGGCATTGATTCAACAAGGTGCTGAAAGCATTCTTTAGAAATGTTGGCCCATATTGATAGGATAGCATCTTGCAGTTGATGGAGATTTGTGGGATGCACATCCAGGGCACGAAGCTCCCGTTCCACCACATCCCAAAGATGCTCTATTGGGTTGAGATCTGGTGACTGTGGGGCCATTTTAGTACAGTGAACTCATTGTCGTGTTCAAGAAACCAATTTGAAATGATTCGAGGTTTGTGACATGGTGCATTATCCTGCTGGAAGTAGCCATCAGAGGATGGGTAAATGGTGGCCATAAAGGGATGGACATGGTCAGAAACAATGCTCAGGTAGGCCGTGGCATTTAAACGATGCCCAATTGGCACTAAGGAGCCTAAAGTGTGCCAAGAAAACATCCCCCACACCATTACACCACCAGCCTGCACAGTGGTAACAAGGCATGATGGATCCATGTTCTCATTCTGTTTACGCCAAATTCTGACTCTACCATCTAAATGTCTCAACAGAAATCCAGACTCATCAGACCAGGCAACATTTTAGTTGTCCAATTTTGGTGAACTCTTGCAAATTGTAGCCTCTTTTTCCTATTTGTAGTGGAGATGAGTGGTACCCGGTGGGGTCTTCTGCTGTTGTAGCCCATCCGCCTCAAGGTTGTGCGTGTTGTGGCTTCACAAATGCTTTGCTGCATACCTCGGTTGTAACGAGTGGTTATTTCAGTCAAAGTTGATCAACAAGGCATTTTCGCCCACAGGATTGGCGCATACTGGATGTTTTTTCCTTTTCACAGCATTCTTTATAAACCCTAGAAATGGTTGTGCGTGAAAATCCCAGTAACTGAGCAGATTGTGAAATACTCAGACCGGCCCGTCTGGCACCAACAACCATGCCACGCTCAAAATTGCTTAAATCACTTTTCTTTCCCATTCTGACACTCAGTTTGGAGTTCAGGAGATTGTCTTGACCAGGACCACACCCCTAAATGCATTGAAGCAACTGCCATGTGATTGGTTGATTAGATAATTGCATTAATGAGAAATTGAACAGGTGTTCCTAATAATCCTTTAGGTGCAAAGAATTGTGATTTGATTTTTGAAACTTAAAACACACCCCACTTTCCCGAGGGGTCGTCGTCCAGCCCAGGAAATGAGAAAGCAGGCTCGTGATGTCAGTGCCGGGTCACATCGGGGGCTCTCTTGGTAGATCAGAGATCAGGCCTGTTTACATTTCAACTCAGGATATTTCTATCAGCCTGGCCAAACTGCTCCACGTTCCCAGGCTCCTCGCTCACAGCCCTGAAAAGGAGCACAAGCCCTCTCTATGTCTCCTTTCCCTCCACGCTCTTGTCCCTCCCTCCTGCTTGTCTTTCTCTCCCTCTCTGCCTCCAGGGTCAAAGTCAAAGCACAACTTCAGCAGAGAGTGGGTGGCAAAAAAAAAAAAAAAAAAACGTACTCCATACATTCTCTATATTGTTGCTACTGTATATGTAGATTAAAAAAAAATCTTGATTTGTTTCAGCCTTCACCATGTTTCTTTTTGGACTATCCTTTTAAGACTTTCATAGTTTTCATAGCATTTTTAATTATTTAATTTATGTCTCACTGTAAAACCTAACAGTACTATTTACTCAATTAAATTGAGTTCACTGCACTCAAATAATACCAAAACTTGAAGTGGATTGAATGACTGAAACAGAGCTCTAACTGAATGAGTTATAGAACATTTATATACATACATTTAAATACTATTAATACAGATATACTATTATAACTTCTTTTTTTTAAAGGGACAGTCCACCCATTTGCATTAAGCTTTCCATTGTTAGAAATCCAGTCATACTATTGAATGGTCGTGCAACACTCTCTCATTTTCCCGATGAGAGAAATCCGCTATTTACCTTTTTCACTTCCTCCAACAATGACGCAAAAACCAAACGCAATTCTGACTTTATATCTCGCAATTTTGACTTTATATCTCGCAATTCTGACTTTATATCACACAATTCTGAATTTATATCTCACAATTCTGACTTTCCATCTCGCAATTCTGAGAAGTCAGTAAACTCTTAGTCAAAAAGAATTGTGAGATAAAAAGTCGCAATTACCTTTTATATTTTTCATTCTATGGCGGAAACAAGCTTCCATACCAGAGCTCGCCCAGAGAGGTAACTTCAAGGTCATCTTTGTTTGACGGTTTATGCTGAGAATAACCTTTTGACAACCTTTTGTTTTTACCTAACGTACTTAACGGTTGACTGTTGCCAAATACCATTAGGATTTCGCAAGATCTAATTTATTTAGTTTTATTTTTAAATATCCCCCTTTTTACTCGTGTCTAAAGTCAGATTTGTGCCAGAAGTGTCTAGTTCTTTTCTTTTTCTTTAAGCATCTCCACATTGTGTCTCACAGACGCCTGAAATATGAAATGTGGCACGGACAGCATTTTCTCCGTCTCTTGAGAATGACATGCTGACTAAAGAATGCTCAATGTTGCATTTTTGACTCTGCTTTGGCACTCATCTGTGCTCATATCCTCGTGATGCATTGTGGGAAGAAAATATAGAATTTGTTTTAAAGAAAATTGTGATCACAACCAGTGTGGCTTTTCAAAACCTTCCATGTTTAGAAAAAAAAAAAATTGTGAACCATGTAACTTTCCAAGTATGTGATACAGTATATTCAGCTCAGCTTACAATACATGTATGGCGAGTTGGTAAGCTTTGAATGGTTTTGGTAATGGTAGTGGTGTTTACTATCACTACTACTATTGCACATGATTAAGGTTTGGGATTTGAGTCAACTACTAACTAAAGTAGAACTTTTCTCACCGAACCCATCCTGTTGCTGTTTGGTGGGCATAGATTCTTCAAATTGTGCATGTGTGAGGTCACTTTTCTTGCATTTAGACCAGAAAACACTAGCAACTGTATTGCAACACATTATAAACCACACCGAACTCCATGTAGAAACATTCTGGCACCGCTTTAGAAACTACAAATTAGTCTCACTCTTTATCTTAGATGTATGTTATTGCTCAATTCAGTTAATTAGCTTTGCAGATTACAATATTGGTGCAGGATCATGTAGAACAATTGAATTCATTGGCAATGATTCATTGTCCAAGTCTGAAATTCAAACTGATTTCCCATAAAAGGATCAGGTGACTGGATGACTGTAAAAGTCATTGGAGTTGCACAACCTGTTTCCTGCCTTCTAACCATATTCATCAGGAAGCTTTAAACCACAACTTGTTAATATTGTAAAATGAGGATTTATAGTTAAAAATATTTGAAAATGAAGCCTTTAGGGTTAGGCGTTAGGGTTTCTATCTATCTATCTATCTATCTATCTATCTATCTATCTATCTATCTATCTATCTATCTATCTATCTATCTATCTATCTATCTATCTATCTATCTATCTATCTATCTATCTGTCTATCTGTCTGTCTATCTGTCTGTCTGTCTGTCTGTCTGTCTGTCTGTCTGTCTGTCTGTCTGTCTGTCTAATCTCTGTCTCTATCTATCTATCTATCTATCTATCTATCTATCTATCTATCTATCTATCTATCTATCTATCTATCTATCTGTCTGTCTGTCTGTCTGTCTGTCTGTCTGTCTGTCTGTCTGTCTAATCTCTGTCTCTATCTATCTATCTATCTATCTATCTATCTATCTATCTATCTATCTATCTATCTAATCTCTGTCTGTCTGTATCTCTATCTATCTATCTATCCATCCATCTATCTATCTATCTATCTATCTATCTATCTATCTATCTATCTATCTATCTATCTATCTATCTATCTATCTATCTATCTATCTATCTATCTATCTATCTATCTATCTATCTATCTATCTATCTATCTATCTATCTATCTATCTATCTATCTATCTATCAGTCTGTCTGTCTGTCTGTCTGTCTGTCTGTCTGTCTGTCTGTCTGTCTGTCTGTCTGTCTAATCTCTGTCTCTATCTATCCATCCATCCATCCATCCATCCATCCATCCATCCATCCATCCATCCATCCATCCATCCATCCATCCATCCATCCATCCATCCATCCATCCATCCAATCTCTGTCTGTCTGTCTGTCTGTCTGTCTGTCTGTCTGTCTGTCTGTCTGTCTGTCTGTCTGTCTGTCTGTCTGTCTGTCTGTCTGTCTGTCTGTCTGTCTGTCTGTCTGTCTGTCTGTCTGTCTGTCTGTCTGTCTGTCTGTCTGTCTGTCTGTCTGTCTGTCTGTCTGTCTGTCTGTCTGTCTGTCTGTCTGTCTGTCTGTCTGTCTGTCTGTCTGTCTGTCTGTCTGTCTGTCTGTCTGTCTGTCTGTCTGTCTATCTATCTATCTATCTATCTGTCTGCCCATCCATCCATCCATCCATCCATCCTTTCTTTCTCTTTCATAATCAATATTCTCAATGAATCGTCTCATTATATTGTAGACTTGCACCTGGATGTGTGTGTGTTTGTGTTGCGAGGTGACAGTCTTGGCTCCTGGCAGAGCTGATCGTGGCGCCGTGTGCCCTCAGCCTTCCTCTCACAGACACAGACCCTCTGCTGTTTCACTACAGCCCCTGACTGGAGGTCAGCCGAGGAAAAACCCTGCGCCCCTGCAGACTCAACCTCTCTGTCTGCAATGTCACAGCCTCCCATTATGCAGATTAAAAAGCTGTATGTTTTCTTTAAAGAAAGACTATAGTTTCAGGGATATTATCAAATGATTATACTTATGGTGATTACCATATGTTTTTTTTTAAATGGGAATATATGTTTCTTCAAAGAATATCATTATATAAAGGTGAAGGCCGATTCTTTTCCGTAAACCCCTTCAAAAAAGGTTCACCAGTTCTTTTACATTATCGAGACCATATTTTAATGGTCTTGGTCTTGTCATGGACTCGTGTCCATTTGGACTCAGAATTGACTCGTACTCGAACATTTTTTTTTTAGGACTCGGAATAATTCCCGAGTCCACTCGAGTTCAATTCAAAATATTTTTCATGATTATTAATGTATGTTAATAAAATATTTCTTTAATTTGATTGACACGCCCAGTGATTGGTGATTTTCTAGTGCGCAACTGCGCATGACAAATTGTAATAAAAATTACTTTTAACACCACCTACTATGTGGCCTTTTTACCCTAAACTGATCATATTTTTTAAACTCTAAGTAAATTCAGTAAAAAAAAAAAAAGGATTTCTCTAAGTAAATAAAAGTAAATTAGGTAATCAATCCTCACTGGTCTCGGTCTCGACTCGGACTCGACCGTCTCTGGTCTCGGACTCGACTCGGACTCGACTCTCTATGGACTCGGTCTTGACTCGGACTCGATTGAGGTGGTCTCGACTACAACACTGTCACAATGTATTGAAGCACCTAAAAATGACATTGACGCTGAATATCTGAAATGGCTTTCATTTGTGATACTATATGTATCAAAGAAAATAAAGCTCTGAAAATAAAAATACACACCGTATTGAAAACATACACACCGGTATTGAAACATTGAAGACAAAAAGCATCCAATTACAATGTGAAACAGATGTTACATGTGTAAAGCGTGCACTATACTGTAAATTGAACTAGCCTTAATCGCCTCAACAAACTATGAGAAACCATTGAAAAAAAAAAAGTATTTTGCCCATTATTCAAGCCAACTTCTCAGTTTATCTGTATGAGAAGCTCATCGGTTCTTCACAGACACTTCCAGTCCTCAGATCAGTGTACTGGTACAGTGTACAGTGAACTGTTGCAACCATTAAAGGTGCAGTATGTAATATTGAAATGGGTACTGCAGTCCATATTCAAAATAATGGCGAGAGTTGTTTTCCCTCCTCCTCATACAGGTTGCCAGGTTGAGGAAAGAGCGACAGGAACAAGCACAATTGACAATGGAAGGCGACAATAGTTTATCCGTGTTTTAATACGCCGTGGTTATACAGCTTTTTAGATGGATGCTGAGACTTTTTAGGTCGTGTAGAATCTGTTATCTCTGACCCAGTTTGTTTAATGGCTTTAACTTTGCTGGCAAAATACTATTGGGTAAACTTGAATTGAGCTATCCAAAACAAAACAGACATTCAACACAGTACGCACTTTTTACAGTATAGAATAACTGACTGTACCACTGTTTTTCGGAGAAAGAAGTATGTGAACTTAGCATGTTTCTTAAATATCTGCAAGCATATTATGGTATTTTTCTGCTTCAGTACAGTCAAAAACCATCAGCGCCTTCAGCTACATCAGTATACAGCTGTTGACTCGACAGCTACTGCCATCGGATCACTGTTATATTTCCAATACGTTTTATTTCTTATACTTTGTGCTTTTCACCAGAATACATACATTTTGCCACCTTTATGAAACCCTCGGCAGACAGTTCGCATGTAGGGTATGTCCGACTGTATTAATTACATTTATAGACCGGAGAGCTGAATGAGTTGGCAAAAACCAGCAACATCGTCATATTCTATTTTCATAGATCATTACTTTTGGTCACCCTTTTGTAACCCATGAAAATATTGAGCCCGTTCTTATCCCAAGGCGTCATATACGACGCTTTTGCCAAAGCGTAGACATTCAACGCACATGGCACCCTTTAGCGTCAAATGAGACGCAGATATACATGGGGCAGAAGGCGCCTCCTAGTGGTCTAACCCTAACCCTACCCAAGACCTAAACCTACCATAACCGAAGCGTCTCAGTTGACGCTAAAGTGTGTCAAAAAGTGTCGTATATGACGCCTTGGGATGAGAATGCGTTGAAATATTTAAAAAGAGCTTGTGACTAAACCTATAGAGTGCCGAAGTTATGACGTCACTCTGTAGGCCAAAACGCGGAAGTGAGTTAGCATTTTAGCATTACGGTTCCCTCGCTCTAAAGCCTATGGGATTTTTGTATGAGTTTTTGCTAAATCGCCTGAAATAAGGTCTGTGGTGAACAAAGACTCTAAATATTTTCACGTTTTGATCTATGATATAGAACACACAGTTATAACCTGCTCTTGTTTTTTTTAAAACTTTATTGTGTCTGATTGTGTTTTCTAAAATCTTTATATAGGCTTCAAAATGTGTAAATTTTGGATTAACTTGTAAAGATTATCTTGCTAGACAAAACGTGTAAGGGTCACAACCCTTTGTTGAACACAGATCTTATTTTTTGCGATTTTCCAAAAGTCTATGGGGAAAATGCATTGCTTTTCGACCGAGGGAACCCATGCGCCGCTAGCTTCCGAGTTGTCCTAAAAAGTGACGTCATCACTTCGGCACTCTATTGGCTGTTTAAAACTGTCAGCCAAAGCTCACCCGCCTCCATCGTGAATAAAGTGCCACACAAAGTGGAGCGTCTATGCTTGTTTGCAATGCAAGCGCAAATAAATTATTTGAATAAGTACAGCATTTTCTCTACTAAAGAAACACTATATTTAAAGGCTAAATGGATTTGAGGAGTGGAGAAGAGCATCTCAGTCTAGCATTTGTCGTTCAGTCATAACCAATACTAAAATAGCCTTAAATAGCCTGTGTACTAGCACTTCATCTTTTATAATATTAAATTTGGGACTGAGCACCCACATGGCTAAAGTAAAGTTGATGAAAACGTGTGGGTCCAACCTTCAAATTGTATAATTTTAATACAATAGTACTGTTTTTGTAAAGGATTTATGCATATACTAACAAAAACGTATAATGTTCCTTCCCTGTATATACCTTGGTGTTTCCATATGTGATATGACTGAACCATGGTACCAGCACAGTGCATTTAGTCCCATCTGTATTTATAACCTTTCCAGGTACATTGTCTTCGAGTCTCTGTTCGTGCTGTTCTGAGATCAGCCGCAGAAGTGTGTGTACGCAGTGATAAACGAGTGTGTTCTACCCAGGGCCCCTTCAGCTGGAGCGCCGTGTCAGTTTGACTTGTTGACTCATCAAAAAGAAGAACTTGTTCTATCTAGTATCTGTCGGGCCTCTTAAATGTCTGCACAAAAGAGTCTGGGCGACTCGCGGCGTCTGCACACGCTCCGCGGCGGCTTCATGAGTCATACAGCTTGTTAAAGTTTCAAACTCTCGCTACTCGCACGGTAAATAACTGTAATGTAACATTCCGCTCGTATATCTATTGTACAGACCGTGTGTGTGTGTTTTACGGAAAGAGAGAATCGAGTGAAAAGGGAACATTCCTCTCTCACTCCCACTCTCTCGTCCTCCCCCGTAGCTTGCCGCTGCCACCCCACCCCCTGCTTCCTTCCTGTTCTTATTTTAGCATCTATTGGATGTTTTTTTCCCCACATCCGGAAACAAAGAGAAGCTTGTGCCATATACCAACGGCATGTTCACGCATGGCAAGGGCACGATCAAATATTTTCATCAAATTGCTGAAGGTCTGTCTGGATGTCTCTCGCTCTCTTTCTGTCTCTCACTCTCTCTGCGTGTGATTGGATCATTTCTGTATAAATGAGCCTGGAGGGGAAAGGTATTTTCCTATAAAATAGTATTATTTGTAATAATATCTTTTATGACATTTTTATTTATATTGTGTGTTATGAAGCGAAAAATTAGGCATTTTCTATCATGCTCAGCTCAACATTTATAAAACACATTGCTGAGGTGAAAACCCCCTTATTGTGGGATTTATATACGGGTAATAGCATTTTATAATTAATCACACTTTTTTATGACATTTAATAATGATTATACTTTTGTTTAGGGTCCAATTCTCATTATTTAGCGCTTATTACTAGGATATTGGCTGTTTATTGATACTTATAAAGCATAATGGTTTTGCATGGCCATATTCTACATCCCTTAATCCTACCCAATACCTAAAGTTAACAACTACCTTACTAACTATTATTATTAAGTTTATTGAGGCAAAAGATGTATTAATAGTGAGAAGATATAGTACAACACTATATTATGACATTATGTCTTAGTCTCATTGGACGTATGTCCAACTGTAAATTCAGTTAATTAAAAAAAAGTTAATTTGATTATATTTATAATAAATTAGATTACATTAAGCATATTTTACACAGTCATCTAATTTGATATGGTTTACATGGTGTTTCACTTACACTCTAAAAATGCTGGGTTGTTTTAACCCAACTTTGGGTCAAACACAAACATTGGGTTAAAAATGTAATTAAAATTTAACCAAATGGCTGGGTTCGTCCATATTTGACCCAAAGTCATTTTTAGAGTGTATATTATTTTTGATTTCAAGATAATTAAATTTAGCCATACAGAGAGTGCAAAATATTTTTTAAATACATTTTTTCATTAAGGAAAAATGTTCTATTTATTAATAATTGAGAGATTCACTATGGATTTGAGTCAGAATACTAAACTTGGTCACCTCATTGGTTTTTAGCAATTCCAGTTCCGTCTTCAAATAATTTGCACACATATTTGTTCATATGTAAAATAATGTTTAAAAACAACCACAAAATGTACAGTATATCCACACTGTATGCATTCACAGCTGCCATTAAACATCATTACCTCATAGCATTTGTACACTTCAAGTCATTTAGACTTTAGGATTGAATATTTCATTTTCTCTTATTTAAGTGGAATTTATTGGCAGGATTTGTAAATATTTATATTTTTGTTGCAATTATGGCGACGAATCTAAATCCCTCTCGTTCTACTCGTTTTAAATGTTGTCTCGGGCATCAGTTTTCTCTCTTATATATGTATTTACATATAAATATACAACACAGCTGCACAAATATCAATGTTTACAACTGATTTACATACTTTTGAGATTTTCTTTTTTTTTTTGTCCAACTGCCAGTTTTTCAAAATGTTAAAAAGATTACCCCTAATGTTTAAAATTACAGTACATCACATATAAAGCGATTGATTTTAACTGAAAAAATATGAAAAAAAAAAAAAAAATATATGTCAACTATAGTAGTCAAATCCATTGCTTATACAACTGACATTTGCATGTGCTTTGCAGCCAAACATATAATTTCCTAGAGAATGATGGCATTATGGATCTTGGTTAGACTTTATTTGAATAATATAATTCTAACCCCAGACTCCATGACAGCCATAACTTCCTTCCAGTCACGATTGTGGCATTTGGGGTTTATTTCGAACCAGTTTGATTAAAGGGATAGTTCACTTTGAAATTAATTTTTTATATGTTTTAGCTTACCTCAAGGGCATCCAAGATGTAGGTGTCTTTGTTTCCACAGTATTTTCATTTTTTATATTTTTAGGTCAAACCGTTCTTGTCTGTCAGTCATATAATGGAGGTCTATGGTCACCACCTCAAAGAACATGCACAGAGAAGTCCAAATTAAACATGATTTAATAACTGGTAAATGTAAGTACACATTGAAACGAGCGGTTTGTGTGAAAAAACTAACAGTATTTATATCGTTTTTACCTCTTGTAACCACAGCCACAAAGCGCCCGCGCCCTCAGATCACTTGAATGTGACTGTGGTTACAAGAGGTAAAAACGATATAAATACTGTTCGTTTTCTCACACAAACCGCTCGTTTCGTGTCTTAGGCCATCAATGTGTACTTACATTTACGAGTCATTAAATCATGTTTAATTTTGACTTCTCTGTGCATGCTCTTTGAGGTGGTGACCATAGACCTCCATTATATGACTGACAGACAAGAATGGTTTGACCTAAAAATATAAAAATTTAAAATAATGCTGAAACAAACACACCTACATCTTGGATGCCCTCGAGGTAAGCCGAAACATGTGAAACATTTATTTCAAAGTGAACTAGTGGTTTGGTCTTTGTTGCAGAAGACATGAACACTGCCTTCGGGCCACTAATCCAGAGATGAATGTGTCATTTGAGCACTTTCTCCTGAATGGGCATGTTTACATTAACATCAACGAGTTTTTCCTGCATTTCACGTTTGCACTGTTATACGGCAGGGCTGCTGTTACAGATCTCCTGAAATAGTTCAAGCATCTCCAGATAGAAGTACGCTCACCAAAACATTCACGTGAAGCTTTGGGGATGTTGATGGACTCGCTCTTCTCGATCTAAAGCCCCTTTCACTCAGAAATCTCTGTAAATTACCGTAAAAAACGACCAGGGCGACTTTTCCGGTAAATACACAAATGTGCTATTCATTTCCATCTTTTAACGGTAAGAGACCATTCACACATCAGGACCAAAATCTTTAAACGACTGAGCCATTTAATGACAAAGTTTTGCTTATGAGTGACAAGGGGATGATCACAGACAATGTAGTTTTGCTCTTAAAAACACAAGACGCATTATGTATTGCAGTTATACAGCAGCGCTAATGAAGTGAAAAGAAGGCATGAGACGCGGTGCAATGGTCAGATGTTCGTCTATCGCATGTTTCCGTAGAAAAACAATTAAAAGTATAGCGTAACTTACCAACAGAGCTTTATGATTGGCTCATATTTTGGTAAATCGCAAGACCCGATTTGGCACGCCGGTGAGGAAAGAGTTAACACACTTGTCATGACATTTACAGACCTATACCACGCCAACTCAGCCGAGTCATTATTTTAATTACATTCAAGCTGATCCACACAGATCGTTGGTCGATAGTGCGCAACGTTCAGTTTCCAGAAAGAAAAAAATCCCATTAATTTTCTCCAGCGATCAAACCTCTCTCTAATGTGTTAATGGCTTAGAAGTCTTTCTTTCATTTTTCATGTCTACGGACTAAATGAATGGGAAAGCTGCGTACACTCTGTGTGTGACTCTGTTATGCTCTGCAGTGTCCTGAGAAATACTGTGAAGATTGATTTCAGCAGGTCACATGATGTTCCCCACTCCCTGTCTCTCTCTCTGTTTCTTTCTTTCTACTGTACAGTGTAAAGCTACTTTAGAAAGCTGCTTCACACAGCTCACACGCAAGCAGCCTCACATGTACAAACATGCACTGATATAGAGAGTTGCTGCAACCTTGAACTCTCCATGCAACTCTCAGAGCCGGGCTTGGCAGAGTGAAGGCGCAGCTGTGCAGCGATCATAACTCGTACGCGTATGCATGCTAACAGTGATGTGGAAGTTACTTGTAAACTTTAGCTGTCAACCCTTGATGAAAAAGAAGGGCACTAAATTGAATTGGATGTGCACAATTTTAAAAAAATACTTAAAGGTGCTATATGTAACTTTTATTGCTTGTGTGTGAAGGGGTTGTAATCACACATTACAATGATCCACTTTTCGAGTTTTGCTATTACCTCTGAAGGCCAGTATTCCTATTTCTATGTGAAGTCTCCGGGTCGGATTTTCTGTGAAATCCATCGGATGTGACGTGCATGTGCGCTCCTGAGCCTCTTTATCCTTATATACAGTCTATGTTTGATTACAGCCAAATACTCGTGCCTCCAGCACAACACACTCCAACACAAACTCCACATAAATATAAAAAACAAAACAAAAATGTATCTTCTGAAGCTCATCAGGCTAAACGTCAATCGGATCGACTTGGGATGAAAACACGGATCAACACCGGCAGAGCGTTTGAATTATGGAGAAACGTCTGCTATTTTTATTGTGATAAAATAGATATGCTGAAATAACTGAAATAGCAAGGTAAACTACATGAAATGAATACAAAAGACTATTTCAGGATAACAAAAAGTAGGTGCTTTAGGATATAACTTTTATTTTATATACTAGATGTACTGTCTAACGTCACTCACCCCACTACTATCATAGACACGTTCAGTACAGTAATGTTACTCACTACGATCTTACTGTTACACTGAAATTGCTAAAAATATAAAAATAGCCTATTATTGTAACGTTGCAGTGGGAGTTTACATGAGTTTCCAGCATGTTGTGTGACGCTTTCTCCGGTGTGTTGAAAGTCTCAGTGTGGCCGTGTTCGCTCTTGTGTTAGAGCACACGCAAGACCTCTTGTAAACATTGGTTGCAATCTGAAATATCACCGATAGAGGTCGCCAAAAAATACATATAGCACCTTTAAGAACGCTTTAAAAAACGGTTACTTTAAAGTACATTTAAGTATTCGGTTTTAATTTTTGTGCTTTTAAAGAAGCGCACTAATTTTGATGCGTCGACTTACATACTAAAGCGCACTTTTAATTGTAACTGTAGTGTGTTATTTGATGTTAGCTCGTATACCGTATTTTCCGCACTATAAGGTGTACTTAAAAGCCTTTAATTTTTTTTAAAAAAACGTCAGTGCACCTTATAATCCGGAGCGCTTTATATATGGATCAATTGGTTAATAACGATCTGCGTTATCAAATTCGCCCGCGAACTTGCGCTCGTGTCCATCTTATTCCCACTCTGTCACATGGCCAGTTCAACCTCATATAATTCAGGTTATGTGTGTAAGTCACATGCCCGCTCACAAGCGCTCACTCTTACTAACAGACACACGAACAGACACACTGTCCCTGGCGCTGCTCGCGCGTCACAGAATATTCATAAAGAGCTGTACATTCACACCGCCGCCGACTTGAGCTTTCAAAGCGGCCGGAAGTCTATTTTCAATGGAAGCTGGCTTTTCTCAACTGCAAGGAGTGTCAAATCCATTGGCGTCGCGTTTTGAGGGTTTTGAGCGTCAATTGGAAAGTTGAAAGAAGCTCAACTTTATGGTAATGAGCTGTGACATGGTTCAGCGGCAAGCAGCGGCAAAACGGCAGCAACCAATCGGAATATAGACGTCCTTCACGCTGGCTGATTCCAGAGAAACATGAATGTGAACTTTCAATCCTACCAAAATATTAGCTCCGAGAAAATGGAAGAGAAGCTAATCATCGCCGCTGCTGTGTTTCCTTTCGTATCACTTATGATATGACGTTGTTTGCTTATGGACCGCATGAGCACAACTTTTATTTGAAATATTTACGAATGCTCTTTTTAAAGCGGGAATGCAATTCATTTGCTCACGGTGACACCGATTTGACCGCAATAATAATAATAATAATAATAGCTGACTATTTTTATCCCGACCAAATGTGACCAAAACGGTTATAAAAATGCTGTCATTATAAAAGGTTTCTTCAATGTATTGCTTGTTTTTTGTTCTTTTTATTATATTTCATGTTTTGACACTTATTCTCCCTGCAACGTCAGAGCGTTCAAAGCGTCAACAAGCTTCCCCGTACTTTTTGACAAGCGTCCTTGACATCTCATGGTCGTCTCATTCAAAACAGCCAGCTGTTGCTGTCAGCGAGCCGCCGCACATGAATACTCATATGAGTCAGGCTGCGAATGTAAGTTACGTGCCCGCCCCAGCGCGCTCACGCTTACTAATAAACACCTCACCTCCGGCGTCGCACACTCGCTACATTCCCTTTAGCATATCTAGTGGATGCATGACGCAAACCCAGTCAAACATTTGACTGCAGTATCTCATGCGCCTTATGGTACGTTCACACCGGACACGAATAGCGCGTCAGGCGCGAATGATTTCAATGTTAAGTCAATGCAAAGATGCGTTAAGCGCGTGAAAAATTCCTGCGGCGCGAATGAGGCGTGGAGCGTGGCGCAAATGAGGCATGGAGCACGGCGCGGAAGACGCGAATACGCCTCGTTCGCGCGATTTGAGCGTCTGGCGCGTTAAGCGCGAACGATTAAGTTAGTGCCATTTGTGTATTCACGTGTTTGACGCGAATTCGCGTATGCCGCCCGAGTTGAAAAATCTGCACTTTGGCGTGAATTTGCACCGCGTTAACTAGGGGTGTAACGGTACACAAAAATCACGGTTCGGTACGTACCTCGGTTCTAAAGTCACGGTTCGGTACGTTTTCGATACAGCAAAAAGAAAGAAATGCCAGAGAAATTATCTATTTGTTTAAAGAAAAAATATGTTTAAATAAGTGTGAGTTTTCCTAGATCTTGAAACTTTCAGGTTTATAAATGGGGGTCATCTTTGAACGATGAACAAATAATGTTTTGGTCATCACATTAAAAATAACATTTAAATATATATTTATTTATATAATATTTGAATTTTGAAGTGCTGGAAAAAGATGTGTGAAGTACTTGAAAGCATTTCACCATTCCAGCCAAACTGGTTCCAGTTAGTGTTACTATATTAAATCCATGGTGAATGTTGCTGGTCTGTGGACGTAAAGTTCATTCACGGCACAATGTTTCTCCTGGTTTCCATGACAGCGCTGTTTGATCTAATAGAGATCTACGGTTAATAACGGAGAAATGTGAATGCATCTCACTAGATCTCGCAGCGATGTTATTACCTCAGTGGCGAATTCAAATGTTTTCTTTACCGGATCTCTTAGCGCGGTGTGGTAACAGTGTTGCTTGATGGAGATCGGCTCGCGCTGCACAGATGTTGCTGGTCCGAACTGATAAACGATCCGTGAAGCACATAACGAGGAGCGCAGTTTCGTTCTGCTTTCATT
This sequence comes from Pimephales promelas, assembly GCF_016745375.1. Next base: position 1,951,358 of record NW_024121877.1, on the reverse strand, counting down.
ACGCTTGCCATTTGATGTTGCGCAACGTTGTGTTGGCCGCGTCAGCACGAATTTTGCCGGCAGGAAAAATGGTCCAAGCAATCGTTCGGTTTGTATGCGTACCGAACCGGAAGCCTCGAACCGAAACGGTTCAATACGAATACATGTACCGTTACACCCCTAGCGTTAACCAATCAGGAGCCTAGCTGCTTGCTCACGTGGTGAAGTGTCTGGATGCTTCAATAAATTATTTTGTATATGACTAAATGCATGGTGGGATTATGCACAACAAAGCAAATATTTTATCACTTAAAACATTATTTCTATACGAGACATGTTCATTTTGTATTGAATGTTATTCATTCCATATCTAGATTATATGAAATAGTATTATGATGTACACAATCAACATATGTGCATAATACTTCGTGTCCGGATGTGAGAGAGAGAAAAAAAAAAAAAAAATCACAGGACAGGTTAATAACTTCTGGAAGCTGGCTCTATTTATAATCAAAACAAAAATAAATGACAGCTAGATTAGGTGGATAAGGGCGAGGGTGATACTCGCTCTGATACGGGACAACAGGTCATCAAACTGGGTGCGGGACAGTCATCGAGGCGCAGCTCCTGGAGCGAGCAAATGGTTCAAAACTAGCCAAACGGTTCGCCTCCGAAGGGTCCGGTGGACACAAATACGGCGACGATGATCCCCACGCCGCTGTTCGAGCTCTCCAGAGCAAATACAGTGCGGTGAATCTCTTGATGAATGCTCGATCAACATAAACAAAGATGGCCGTCAATGGGTTTCGGAAATTTCGCTTCAAACTTTTTATTTTACCCGCATCAGTTTCGCTCTTGACGCGCGAATTAACACAAAGTGGTCAAGCGTCAAACTAGACGCGAATTTGACACGCTATTCGCGTCCGGTGTGAACGTAGCATTATAATCCGGTGCGCCCTATATATGAAAAATGTTCTAGGTCATTCATTGAAGGTGCGCCTTATAATCCGGTGCGCCTTATAGTGTAGAAAAAACGGTATTTTAAATGTGCTAAATTGCAGATTCATCACATGTGTAACTAGAAACACTTTTAAATACATGATAAGTTTCAATGCTACATGCTAATACCATTTTATGCAAGTCATGCTAATATATGAATTGTGTGAGCATTTGCCATCGTGTTTTACTTTTGCACAGCTCTTTTTCCTCAATAGTAAACACATGGAGTACCTAAAGCCCTATACTTTTTGCTGTCACACAATCCGTCCTGTGCTAAATTCTCACACTTGCTGTCAAAAGAGAGAGGTTTTGGCTGAGTGACAGCATAAGAAACCCAACAATTTCCTAGCCACAACAATGGCAGGTCACAACCACTGAATCACTCCAAACACACCATCGCTCCGAGCGCAGCTCAGTAAATGGCCGCTTGTTGATAGATAGGTGAGGTTAGAACTTGTTTTCAATGCATGCCTCTATTTTCCCATGTTCTTGGCTGCGGGAACTCAGCCTCGGTTTGTGCGTGCGGCTGCCAACATTGGTCTACAGGCCTTAGTCGGAATGTCAGAAGTGTGTGGGAGTTGAGCAGAGTTCAGTTCCTATTGCGTTCCCTCTCTTTGCGCATTGTGAAATCATCCCATAATGTGCTCCTTTGTTGGGGCTGTGTGGCGCATTGAAGGAATCGCTGTGCGGTCCTAAAGTCAGTCAACTATGTGCGTTTAATATTTGGGAGTGACGCCAGACTGTATGGTGAGCTGAGTCCACTGCAAACTTCAGCAAAAGGACAGTAAGCATTTTTAACTGAACGCAAGGAAAGCTCATGAGGGGATTTTATGGCTGAGATCCGCTCGGGAGAGGAGAGTGCTCTAAAAATAGCTTGTACTATTTCTCAGTTTTCAGGCTTTGTCTATTAAACACACACACACACACTTGTCCATCTTTCTCCTGTTGGTTCTAAAAAGATGTTTTGTTGAACAAGCGATCTTGTTCGAGCTAGAGACATAAACAATAGCGTCTGAGCCCAGAATTAACCCCTCTCCGTCCCATGTTCCCACGGGAGATTAACTGCATACTGATTTGTATGAAGCATTCAGGGATATAATATGGGAAAGTCAGGCACTTTCAGCAGAATCATAATCCAAAATGAACAAATCCAATTGTCCCACGTGTATTGATTACAGCGTTTGGCAGCATTTAATCATGATTTCTAACAACTCATTGTATGAAGTTGAAATGAACGACAGTAAAAATAAGCGTAAAGATTTTTACATAGATTACAGATATCAAATTAAGTGTGATTTATCTCTATCCCCGACATTGACAAGATTTTAGGAATGCCCTTATATTGGTATCAGCCGATATATGTTCATTTTTAATGTATATATTAGTGTTGTCAAACAATTAAAATATTTAATCGTGATTAATCGCATGAATTTCATAGTTAACTCGCGATTAATCGCAATTAATCACACATTTTTATCTATTCTAAATGTCTTTTGATTTCTTTTTGTCCCATTGTTATTATTTTTTCTCATTTTAAAGGTGGCATATGTAATAATTGAGGTAACAATATACGAAAAATGAGCTACACGCATCAAAAGAATGAGAAGAAATAAGTGCAAAGATGTCATTAAAAAACTGACAAGTTATAGTGCTGCCGAGATATTAACCTGAATTAGCATGCTAAATTACTAGCCCCGGCCCGGCAGGTATCGTAATACCAGTTCCGGCCATGGGAGGCGGTATGCGGACGGGCAACGTTAGCACCAGCCAAACTGCAATAGACGAGTGAGTCGCGCTCGCGCCGGCTTGTGTGTACTTGAACCTGATGTCAGTCGTGTGGAAATACAGCCAATTACTACATTTCAGTTCAGGGAAGAGTTCAAAAAATGATTGGTCGACATTATGCATGAGGAATACATTTTGGTAAGTTGTAGCATACTGTATCTTTCAACAGTGTTCGTGTTCTTTTTCAAGCTAGTAGAGACGATCGGTTCACGTGCGCTAGGGATCTGTAGTGTAACATGTACAAGCGCCAAAACGGTATTTATTCTTTGAATTGCGTAATATAATTGACAGAATCTGAGAGCTTAACTAACCTGCTTGCTAAGTGTCAATTGCGTGTGTCTCACGGTGAATTCACGGCGCTAGCTTGATCAACATGAGCGAATGCTGTCTGTCAAATTAATTCAATAACAATAAAAGTGTAATATGAACAAAACGAATACCATAAACTTCAAATAATTGCCCAAGCTTTTATTTTCCCATACCGTCGAAATGCACCAGCTTGTTTTTGAGATCTATGAGGCGGTCTTCATCATTTAGTGTTGAGATTCATAGTGTTTAGTTTAGTTCACTCTAGTGTTTAGTTCATTGAGTCTCTGATCTCTAAAAATCTCCAAATGTTCCACGTGAAACTGCGGTCTTCCAACCTTTTACTATCATGTCAAATGATTTGAGTAACATGCGCGATGGTAGGAGCACAAGTCATTTTTTGGAGGTATACTGCCCCCATCTGTTATGGAATATGGAGTAGGATTTGATTTATGATGTTATATGGCACCTTTAATGTTCTTATCAACATGGAAAAGTGGATCGGCTTGTTTTGTGCAAATGTTTTTTATTGAAAACAACATTGGCATATTCTGTGTTCAATTTCACACAAACATTCTCACTTGGAGCAAGTAATCTCTCACACAATGTAACTGTCCATCAATAAAAGGGGGAAAGAAATACAGACGAGGTCCTGATATTGACGAGGGGGCGGAGAATTCGCATCAGCTGTGTGTGTGTGTGTGTGTGTGCTTGGCCTTCATCGAGCGGTATTGCAGACTGGACGTGCTGCGATGATGATAGCTCAGTTTACAACGACAAAAACACACAGAACACTTTGGTCTCGTCAATGGGACCATTTGGCAACTTTTAAAAGTAAACTTTCCATTGAGAATCTTATTGGCATCTATTTCGGCGTCTCGCGCTCGTCATCCACTCAAAACGTAACGTTAACCAACTACTTAGCCGGCTCGCAAGCCTAAACAAGTGTGTGTGGCGTGCCTGTTGTTTCGTTTCTGGTCTAGCTAGATCCGCTTGCGCTTTGGTCGACGAAGCAACAAAACGTCCTTGCGCGGTGCCAAGCCATTGAAATGAACGGGTTTCATAGCGCCGCGCACGTCGCGTCCTGTTGCAAAAACATGTGAAAAAAACTACAAAGTTTGCTAGGACAAAAATACCATTAATCACACGATAAAAAAAAAAAACGTTTGCGTTAACGCCATTAATAACACGTCAAACTGACAGCCCTAGCATATAATAAAGCCGATAGATTCAGCTGAGACACTTCAGATGCGCACTGTTCGCCATAATTGTTTTGAATTGCTTGAAATATGATTGGAATCAAAAAGAATATCGTGAATTCTATGTTTACCCGTGTTTCAGCGGGTCGTTTCGGGAAGAGCGCATCCACACCTTCATGACTAGCACAGTCAAGTCCGTTTGTGTCACTGGTATTAACATGGATATATACAAGCTCAAACATAAAAACCAAAAATATTAAAAATATAATTTTTGAATGTATACAAATATCAAAATAAGACGTGTCTGTGAAACACAATCAGGCTCAAGCCACAAGTGTGGTCATGCGTCATTTTAAATTTGAGGATGAGTGAGACTCTTGCGTTTAAGGCTCTAAATATATATATACAGTATATATATATATATATATATATATATATATATATATATATATATATATACTGTATATATATCAATTTGGAATTAGATTTATCTACCAATATCAGTTATCGGCTTTCAAATATGAAGAATTATCGGCTAAAGTTTTCATATCGGCGCATCCAAAATTTTTCACCATTGACGACTTTTTCCGGCAATCCATGTTTTCACTGTTTCACAGTAGGGGACGCTATTGTGCATTTTCTGTAATAATACAGAATCTCAGAATCCCAAAACAAGCAAAGAAAAAGAAGATGTGCATAAACCAGAAGGAGCGGATTAAAGATTTCATACGCACATGTAATCATAATGGGGTCATCAAATATTTAACAGCATATGAATCAAAACTACCGGATGTTACAGAATGAAATGTCAACCCATGAAGATGTATAGAACTGTGAAGCTTCTGTGAATATGATCAAAAATGCTGCCGCTGACTGGCGACTTAAAAATATATATTTATAGTTTGCCAGATTTCATAATCTACCATAATCTAATGTTTGTGGTCAGGTTTTTTTTATGTCTCGTGTTCACCGCATTTATTCTATAAGAAATACAGCCAAAAACAATATTGTTTAAATATTATTACTATAATAATGATCCAAATATAAAATAAAACTCAATTTTGAGCATCATTACTCCAGTCTTCAGTGTCACATGACTTTTTATGATATCAAAATACCAATGATTCAATTCAAATTTCATAATTCTTGTCTCTCAGAGAGCACACGCATAAAGCGAAATGAGTTTGACGAATTTCTACTGGTTAATCGTGTCTACTGGTATATCGCCCACCCCTATTATATATCTATTGCATAAAGGGATACTGTGTTTAAAATTGAGGTTCGCTTAATGAGATGTAGTGAGGTACATCTTTTGTACTGCACTTTGTGGCTTGTTTGAGATCAGCGATGCAGCACTTTCTTCAAGGGTTCAGGCTGCATTCACGGCGGGGGGGAAGCTGGTCCTGGATCAGCACAACAGAAAACACTTCCATCAGGATTTTCTCCTCAACAAATCCTGCTGGGCCAAGCTATATGCCTGAAATCATTTAGTGGTCAATAGCATGGCTTATCTGAGCCATATGAGGCAGCTGCGCTGTTGAGGGAGAGCCAGATGTTGAGAGAGAGAGAGAGAGAGCAGGAAACAGCTCGGCATGCCACAGGAGTCGTCTTTGAAAACAGGAAGGCAACTTGTTCCCTGCTTATGGGCTGTTTCCTGTGGCAAGGGACGGGGGGACGGGGGGCTTTGACATTTTACCGAGAAGGTGCATAACTGGAAATGACCATTTAAGGGTAAAGGAAGCTGGACTGGACACTTGGCAGGATTGGCCTCAATACTACTTTTTTTATCAACAAGTAGCTGCATGCGTTTTAAAAAAAGCAGCTGTGGTTTCCGTACATTTACAGTAATACAATTTTAGTTTTACAGTTTAAACTTACATTTACAGTACAAAATTGTATATTTCGTTAATTGAAATAATGTTAACTCTTTCCTCGCCCTCTTTTTTGATTATTTTCACGAAACCTTCCCGCCACTCAGAATATTTTGTTGTGTGAAAACACTTCACCTAAAGGATTATTAGGAACACCATACTAATACTGTGTTTTAGTCTTTCTAAAGCCTTCTAAAGCCTTAGTCTTTCCCTTTCGCCTCCAGAACTGCCTTAATTCTACGTGGCATTGATTCAACAAGGTGCTGAAAGCATTCTTTAGAAATGTTGGCCCATATTGATAGGATAGCATCTTGCAGTTGATGGAGATTTGTGGGATGCACATCCAGGGCACGAAGCTCCTGTTCCACCACATCCCAAAGATGATCTATTGGGTTGAGATCTGGTGACTGTGGGGCCATTTTAGTACAGTCAACTCATTGTCATGTTCAAGAAACCAATTTCGAGCTTTGTGACATGGTGCATTATCCTGCTGGAAGTAGCCATCAGAGGATGGGGACATGGTGGCCATAAAGGGATGGACATGGTCAGAAACAATGCTCAGGTAGGCCGTGGCATTTAAACGACGCCCAATTGGCTCTAAGCGGCCTAAAGTGTACCGAGAAAACATTCCCCACACCATTACACCACCACCACCAGCCTGCACAGTGGTAACAAGGCATGATGGATCCTTGTTTTTATTCAGTTTTTTTTTTTTAATCAACACTTGAATATGGGTAAGTTTCATAAAAAAATTAATTAAAAAAAACACATTTTGGGGGGAAAAAGCTGAGAAAATCACATTTTTGGCAAAGACTTCCGGATCAGATTTAGAAAGATGATCAAAATGTATAAGGAGTAGATTGAGTCCATCCAAACCCAGAAAAACTTCACAGTAGTTTACATCTTCACAGGTTTGTTTCATTATATATTAGTGGGAACATTGCATTGGCTTCTGTTGATTTTATATTTGGTTAATGATATTTACAATCCACTAACCCAACCACTACCCTTCAAACATCACAGAAACTTGTGCAAAACACCAGATTTAAACAGAAACAGGATTTGGTCAATTTATCAGCCAACTTTATTAACCAGTAAGAACCAAAAAAAATGTCCTACACTCTAAAAAAAAAAAAAATGTGTTCAATTTACGGTAAAATGTTTAAGAAGAAACATTCATTTCAACGAAAAACTGTCAAATGTCAGTTTACGGTTTTTCAACATAAATTGAAAAATAGCTTGTTCTTTTTCACTTCTAGAAACTGTACATTTAACAGTATTTTACTTTTAATATGAAACCGGTCATTAGATTACAGTTTTCATCGTACAGAGTAAGGCAGCATACTGTTAAGTTAACCAATTACTGTAACAGGTTTCCCAGGCATTTTAGTTTAAAATTACGATAATTTAACTTTTGAAATGTCATTGCATTAGATTAGATAACAAAAACACCAAATTAAGTTGCATTGAATTTAAAGAAGGATGTTTAAGCACCTCTTTTCAAGCAAAATATTTCATAAAACAAAAGACATGCTCAAAATCAAGGCAAAAATAGAAGAAAAAACAACTTGCATTATTAGTTGCAAATGCCTCTTAATTTGATATTGTGGCACTCAAATGCAGTGAAAATGAAAACCATTCATTTTTTAAGTTTCAGGACAGCTCTATTGTGCTAGTGATGTAGTTCTGTTGAGCAGCTTCGAGGCTGGTCAGCAGTAGATGCGGTTTATCCTCAAGTTCTCAACTACTGAAAGACTGAACACAGCTGTTCCTGCAGCTTAACAGACTGACCTCTGCTGGCATGGCATGAGCCCAGGGTTTGAGGTTTAGCGTAGTAATCTGTTATACTTCCTATCAGGGTGCAGCTTGAAATATGATTTTCATTTCCCCCCTCCTACACTCTCAGACTGTCTCATCTCGCAGATTCTTCCTGCTCCCGTCTCTGCCTCTGCTCTTCTGCACAATTTGCTAAGGCGAGCATCACTGCCGTCGTTTATATTTCGGCTTGGGGATTCGTTGTTTTTGTCTGGTGAGAAAATGGGTGAGAAAATCCTATTGAAAGTCTAGGGACCAGAAATATTGATTGAACAATTTATTTTCTGGACAATGAGTCATCTGATGTTGGGTCATTTTAAAGTTGCCGGCATAAATCAATGCACACTTTTGGTTTTCAGACATTTTTGAAGTGAATTTTGTGGTGAAGTGTTCATTAAATTTTAGCAGTCTGTTTCATTTACTATCATAATAATTCTCAATCTTTAAACTTATATTACAGCAAAAAAAGCAGGAAATAACAAAAATTAATATGAATAATAACACACCAATAGAATTATGAAAGATATTTAAAAATGTTTACTTAAATTTAAAAAAAAATGCTGGGTTGTTTTAACCCAATTTTAGTTCAAATATGGACGAACTCAAACATTGGGTTAAAAATGTAACTTAAAAATTTAACCCGATGGCTGGGTTTGTCCATATTTGACCTAAAATTGGGTTAAAACAACCCAGCATTTTTAGAGTGTATGTTATAATATTTTTTTCTACACTCTAAAAAATGCTGGGTTGTTTTAACCCAATTTTGGGTCAAATATGGACAAACCCAAAATGTTGGGTTAAAAATGTAATGTAAAAATTTAACCCAACGGCTGGGTTAGTCCATATTTGACCCAAAGTTGGGTTAAAACAACCCAGCATTTTTTAGAGTGTATCATTCTGATGTTTTTAATATTATTATATGTATTCCAAGCTGTCAATATTGTACACTCTAAAAAATGCTGGGTTGTTTCAACCCAAATTTGGGTCAAATATGGACAAACCCAAATGTTGGGTTACAAATGTAATTTAAAAATTTAACCCAATGGCTGGGTTTGTCCATATTTGAGCCAAAATTGGGTTAAAACAACCCAGCATTTTTTAGAGTGTATGTTATAATATTTTCTTCAATCATTCTGATGTTTTTAATATTATTATATGTATTCCAAGCTGTCAATATTGTATTATTTACAGTCATGCCAATACAGCATTTGAATTTAAAATAGATATTGTCATTAATTCATTTTAGATAGCTGTTGCCATCAAAAAAAAACATGTTGTTTGACTGACCAGAATATCATTGACTTATGCCCGTAAAAAAGCACCTGGCAACCACCCAGAACACCTTAGTAAGTGAACATACAGTGGTGGAGGAAGTACTGAATCTTAGTACTTAAGAAAAAGTACAAATAAACAGATAAATATTTACTTTAGTAAAAGTAGAAGTAACACAATGACAACCATACTTAAGTTACTTAAGCAAACTTAACTAATGATTAATAAAACATTTAATTCTAACCTGTTCCACCTAATACTCCTATAATGATGTTCAATAATTATGGAAAAAAATTGTTGTCATCATTTCTGAAAAAAGCTTGCAATTAGGCAATATGCACATCATGCTTATCCTTACTATATGTTAATAACTATGTTTGGCAGTAAACGCGATTCATTTATGGTGTAATTCTGAACCTCTTGGCTTTCCATAATCCTAACCAAACGTATATTACACACGGTGCATTTCCTATGCACATAAAAACAAATCTTCGCGTACAAATTGCACGATAAACACACTGCGTGCGAGACGCATTTAGTGTGACCGGGTTGATAGATCTATGGCAACCAAACGTCACTGGTGAGACAAACGTGCATCGAACGGACGGTCAGATTACGTCAGACGATCAGAAAATGTAACGAAAAGTTGTAGAAATGTAGTGGAGTAGAAAGTATAATAATTGCTGCAAAATGTAACGAAGTAAAAGTAAAAAGTATGCACTATTTATTTTACTTAAGTAAAGTAAAGATACGTGAAAAATGTACTTAAGTAAAGTAACAAAGTATTTGTACTTCGTTACATTCCACCACTGTGAACATATCAATACCTTGTTGTATCTCATTTTGATCTCAAAACTCATTTCGGTACACTTTGTATGATCTTACAACGTGAGAAAAAGCACACAGCACAGTTCCTAGAAGGCAGGCCCACATTAGAAGGAGTTTGCACACATTTGTCAGAGCCATCTCTGCGCTGGTTAATGAGAGCGAAACGAGATTGTCGAAGAGATTAAACCTTGTTCTCAAGCCTGCTGAAGCGCATTCAGGCAAACGAGCGGCGGTGTCGGAGCTGCCACTAAATGAAACCGAAGGATCCTCTGCCTGTCTGACAGATCGCTGCATGAGCGTCAGTCGAGACGAACTCGGAGAGCTAGTGGGAGGTTTCTTTTTGAGTGAGAAAGAAGGGCCAGGTTGGGTCTCGGAAAATGGCGGTGTTGTGTGTGATAGAAACAATGAAATTAAACACCCAACTGGTACGCAAGGGCAGGAAATGCCCAGTGAACCTGGAGAACAGTGGTCTTTTGTAGCAGCCATTGTAAAGGAGATACCATAGGGCTTTTGTTCGGCACAGCTCAGTCAAGCAGGCGATACCCACCCCCGCCTCTCCCTTGCGGCATTTTCAAGCCGATGGAGCAGCACATTGCCTATATTACACATTAGTTTGTACCATAGGCTCAAATCTACCATTATGAGATTCAAGCATTTATTGCTTTCTTTACTTCCCTGGTTCGGGTATCTTAGCTGAAATAATGATAATATACTCTACAATGAACCTCAGCTTTCATTTTTAGATATTCCCACATTAGTATCATAAGTCATTGTCTGCTTAAAGGAGAACTCCTGTCAATTTTAACATTGAGCTCATTTTTTTGTACATTTGGAGTGCTGTCAGTACAGACACAAAACTACAAAAATCGGTGTTGCCTACACAGTGTTATCCTCTTTTTATAAATCGCACGCTGTTAACTTCAATGGGGCAAGTTCCAGCTTTTATCCTTTATTTGTCATTACAAGTGCACAGCCATGTGAGTGGTGTTATTAAGAGTGACCACGGTCAATCTGACTGCAGTAGATGTGAAAGATATGAATAAAAATGATGTTAATTCAGCCAGCTCGCATACCTCTATTTGCTTCCTGTTTTCGGTCGAAGTCCACAGTAGTCGATTGTCGCGTTTGCGCGTGCGATAACTTCTCAGTAATGGTTTCACGTAGTTTAAGTGTTTAACACCATTAATGAGAATGGCATATTTAATCTAAATGTTTATATCAGAAGTAAAACGTAATAAACAAAATAAATAATGATAAATCATTGGTTTATTTATTTAAACTGTTATTGTGAACATGCACTGTATTTATGATGGACTCATAATGAAGATTTACGGTTTTACTTCATCGTCAGTTTCAGTTTCACTAAAAGGCCCAACGCACTCGCTGGCGCGGATGGATATTTGCTTCAAGTGATAGGTTTGATGAGTGAAATTATATTTGTATTATCTTTCTGTAGATGGATAATTTTCTTTAGAATTTTCTATCTAAAAGTGACCAAAAAGACATTTACCTCGAGCTCACCATCGGTGTCACCACACTGCTCCATCTCCAAAACGTTCGTACGCATGGGTCAGAGTTTGCGTGCAGGTGTGCACATTTTCCCATTAAGTTTGTTTTTATAAATCACAACTTATGCGTCGGAAGTGGCGTACACCTCAGGGCCTGTTTTGTGCGTACACAATGGTTATAAATGAGGCCCCAGAACCCTAAGCCTAAACTAACAGTCTACTACGTAATTATGGAAGCTTGTTTCATCCACAGAATGAAAAATAAAAAGGTAATTGCGACTTTTTCTCACAATTCGGACTTTTTTCTCACAATTGCGGTTTTACCCCCAAAAAACATTAAAAAGTATGTCTTTGAATATGAAAATGAGCTTACAGCGATCGTTTCACTAGATAAGACCCTTATTCATCGCCTGGAATCGTTTAAAGTCCTTTGAACAGTTTGCAGTTTGCACTGAAACTGTCTTTTGGACATTGAACCATTTGGTTCCCGTTAAAGTCCAATATATGGAGAAAAATCCTGGAATGTTTCATCAAAAACCTTAATTTCTTTTCGACTGAAGAAAGAATGACATGGACATCTTGGATGACATGGGGGTGAGGAAATTATCAGCAAAAGTTTTTTTTTTTTTAAAGTGAACTACTCCTTTAATTGTGTGTTTTATGTATGTTTTAGCAGAAATGGTAATTGTTATACATCAAGTAACATTGGTGACCTGATGCTTGGATGTGTTTCTCAGTGCTGGGGGATTTTTTCATTGACTGTCCTTAGAGAAGGTGACGTAAAGATTGAGGGTGACAACAGTGTCATATTCGGGGCATGCTTTAAAAAAAGAAAAGCAGTACAGATATGGTCATTGAATATGACGGCCTGTCATGCTGAGTTTGATGGACTCCTTAGTGACTATGGTGTGTGTGTGTGTGTGTTTGGGAGGCTGGTGCCATGACATTGTCTTGCTGTGGGGTCTTGACATGTTAATGTTTGTGTCCTTCTCTTTACGGCTCTCAGTGAGCATCTGAGGTCACCTTTGGGTTATGTCCCACTGCTTTTTTTACATTACAAATTCTTTTTTACTGTTTGCTCAGAGCTCAAATCTGGTGTGCTTTATTAATAAACTAGTTTCATAATGCAGCATAACAGGTTTCAAAAAAAAAAAAATTGTGCTCAACAGAGAACAATCATGGGAGAACAAATGATAAATTGCCCCCGGCCCATTTTCAATATTAAACTTTTTAGTGTATTTGTGATTTACACAAATACTATGCTAAAAAATACGTTTTTAAGTTAAGTTTATGCTTGTTCTGTACTATTTTTGGTTATTTTTTTTATTTGTTCAATAAATATACTCTAATTAAATTGTTCATTTTAAGAATACATAAAGTAAATAATTTACAAAAAGTAAAGATTCTGAAAGCATCCCATAATAATTTAATATAATTTTTATATATAATTATATATTACAATTTATCATATGATATTTTATTTTATGATATGAAATCCTTGGGCAGAAACGGAAAGTTGATTCTGCACCAATTTAATTTAATGTACACACACAAGCCGCTTTCACACAGCAATCCTGGTAAATTACCGTAAAATTGCCAGAATGACTTTACCGGTAAATACACAAATGTTCACTCAAAAAAAGGGGTTATGTTAAACAAACATAATTTGTTAATGTAACATAATGGAATTAAGTAATTTTAAGCGATGAACACTGAAGCAGATAATTAAGGGTATCATTGAGGGATGACGATTGATCATTGTTGAAGACACCTTATGGTAACAAGCAGAATCACTGAAGGAGGAAACCGGAAGATGTAAGTCGCCATTATGGTGATCAGTGTGTGTTTTAGTTGGTTTGATGGATATCATATATTTTTTAATTATGGTTTCATTAAATATGATTGATTATCTCTAAGGTGGATGCCCAACTTAATATATTATACTTCCAATCTGAATCTAACCATGTCATCTCAACAAATATAAAAGTCAGCCAGCTATTTATTATCATGTTAACATACTTTTACGTACAAGTAAATATAATTTTAAATATTAGATTAAATTAGTGCAGAATCAACTTTCCGTTGCTGCCAAAGGATCAGCCAAATTTCCATGTGCATCATCAAAAGTCGTTCTTACGAAAAATGCTGAAAAGCTCAATTTTCGTGTCATCTAGTGGTTTAAAATAGAATAAAGTCAAATGTGCCTATTTACCCAATGCACCTTTAGTCCTGTTGTATCCTATATATTTTATTACAAATTTAAGTACATGACATACAGTACAAGTTTCAATAGGAATCAAAGTATATTTTAGTTTTCCTCAAATTTCAATATTGGAACTACACTTATAGATTAACATAAGGCCTATTTAAGTGGGTCAAAAACATTCGAAAGTTAAACTAATTGCATTTTACATAAATTTAAACTTAAAATGAACATGCGCTTATGCGTCCAAAAACATTACCTTCAGTTTGCAAATATATCCCTCAGGTGCTCTTCGGTCATTTCGGACCGAACAATTTTCTGTTTTGAATTTCTAAAAATCACAGCTTCATCGGAATGTTATGAAACTTGGTGACTTTTATGGCATTATGTATGTGAATACAAAAAAAAAAAATATATAAATTGAGGTCATGATCCGAGCATGCTAAGTGGTCGTAAAAAAAATAGTCACACTCGTGGTCTTCGGTCAAAAATGACCGACCCATAGGAAATGAATGGGAAATTGACAAAAACAAAATATTCACAAATTTTTATTTATTTATTTATTTATTACATTTTTTTAATAAAAATCGTTTTTGAGATTGTTTCAACTATATGTTCAAATCCACCCAAAAAAAAAAAAAAAAAAGTGTTCATAAACATCTGGGGAATTCACATGCCTCTCCATAGAGAGCTGTACATGCCATCTAGTGGTTACACCATGATTCTACGCTTTTTCTCTATACTGTAACCAGATGATAATTTTCTTAAAAATTTTTTTTTTCTGAAAGCCTAGACTCTATATTAAACTAAAATACTGCATTAATAATTAAAAAAAATATATATAAATATATATATATATATATATATATATATATATATATATATTTTTTTTTTTTTTTTTTTTTTTCCATGGCAAAAATAGACTATATATATTGCATAAATATTAATAAATTCAATCAAACTGTCTCAAAATACTAAATTACAAAGAATAAATATTATAGAACAAAAAAAAAATTGCATTGGAGGAAATTCAATTTTTAGGTGTCCGGTCACTTTTGACCGGGAAGACAACAAGTGTGACTCCGAAACGAAGAGCACCTGAGGGATATATATATATATATATATATATATATATATATATATATATATATATATATATATATATATATATACACACACACACAGTATATATATATATATATATATATATATATATATATATATATATGTATACATAAGTACTCTTTTCTTTTTCACAGGAGTTACCAAAAACTACCACAAAATTCAAACATTGAATAAAAAAAAAAAAAAAATCACAAAGTTAAACTTTTCCTGAAATCATTGGGAAAAAAATAGCCCTGTTGCCAGAGCCGACCTGCACTGAAAACCCCCGACGAGACCTCTCATCATTGTTCCACAATGTCATCTCTTCTTCTTTGTTTTCCTACTATTAGTCTTTCTGGTAGAGAATAAAGAGGTGCTGAGGACAAACATATTGCTCTGTTGGTTGGTAAATGTGGTCAGCTAAGCTCTGAATCTCACGGTTCTTGCCGCATTTGGTCTGGTGAAGTGCGATTCAGCACAGTCGTAGACAGACAGGGGAAATGAGATGCTGTGAGTTACTGTTTAATAACACACGGCCCATAGTAAACATAATGAATGCTTGACTTCTTCAAAGAGGCATATGATCGTCCCTTTCTTTCTGTCTCTCGTACTCTCTTGTTTTTCCCTCTGAGGCTTCAGTGATGGAGCTGTGTGGATCTCCTCCTCTCCCTTTTTCATATGCTGCTGATCTTTCTATTCTTTTCCTGCCTTTTCTCTCTGGGGAACTGCCAAGATCTCTGAGAGAGAACGTTCTGCTCTGTTCGTGTGCCGTTTAGTTGCAGGCATCTCTCTTATTTAGTATGCACACGTACATACATCCCATCGGTTTATCACAGACGTTATCATGTACACACACAAGCCGCTTTCAAACAGCAATCCCGGTAAATTACCGTAAAATTGGCAGAATTACTTTACCGGTAAATACACAAATATATACACTCAACAAAAATGATATGTTGGCTTTAATTAACTTTTTAATGTCAACAGGTTCCACATAACTGGGTTATGTTAAACAAACACAATTTGTTCCATGTAACTTCAACAGTAATTGTAAGCGATAAACACCGAAGCAGTGTTAAAGTTAATGAGATAATTAAGTGAATAATTGAGTGAGGATTGAGTATTATTAAAGACACCTGATGGTAACAAGCAGAATCACTGAAGGAGAAAACCAGATTTTAAGTCACCATTATGGTGATCAGTGTGTGACATTAACCTCACATCATTAACTTTGGTGAAAGCCTGATCAAACAGAATGCGTTTTTGCTCCTAAAACACGAGACGCTCATAATGGTATCCAATGTTGATGAATGGTAAAGAAGGCTGGGTCTTGAGCGCTACATGTTAAAAAAATAAACTAAAATGGTCGCATTTTGGTGCAATGGTCAAACCGTAATCACGTTGTCTCGCTAAGTCTTCATGATTGGCCCACACTGTAAAAAATTGCTGTAGATTCTACAGCAAAATTCTACAGAAATTTATTGTTTTATCATTTTACAAGTTATTACTGTAATTCGCAATGCATTATGGGTCAAAAGGAGTATTACAGTTGTTTACTGTATATTTCCCTGTCAACTGTAAATTGATTTACAGGTAAGAGGTGTTTTCACTGTAGTTCATACGTTTTACAACAATTTACTGTGACGTGGCATTATGGGATTGCGCGGGCTGAATACATTTGAAATCTGGTGGACTGGAGCAGGGCAGGATCGAGTTGAAGATAAAAGGCACTATTTACTCAATTTTTGGTAAGTTAACTTAAATTTACGCCCATAAATATTTACAATCTAATGTATTACTTTATGAGCGATTCATATTTTGAACAGAATTCATAACATCAGCATGTCATTATATCATGCAATTATTGATCGACTTGTTAACAACTGCGTGTTATCAGGACATTTAGTGTGATGTAAAAGTGTTTGATTCCTATATTTTCCATCGAAACGTTACGTTTATTTAGTAAAGCAATGTGTCTTTAATTTTAAATTTCTTGTTTCAGGCGAGGCAATCGCGACGGCGCGCGCTCATGGTGAGGCGATCTGAACTTTTACAAGCACAAGGTAAAACTATCTTAAATGTTATGGACGAATGCTGCAGTTTGTTACAGTTTTATTTAAATTTGCTCTCAAGAGAGTATTTTAGAGCATTGCAGTTTGCAAGACGACAGATCGGATCCACTTAAGTCTTGGTGAGAGTTAGCTTTCTTGACGAAAACATTGGAATAGGCTATATTAACATCGTTGGATGCTGCTATTTTCTCATTTATTTTACCAGTTTTGATTTCGTTTGATTTCGATTTTCGTATGAGAGCATGTAAAACCAGTGTTTAATAAAGGCCTGTATCATAACTATTTAACGCAAATCAATTTGCAGCGCACAATAGATGCGTTCCATTCGACCGTAAGTGGACTGCGAAGTGGACTTCACAGGGTATTTAGCCATCTTAAGTGAGATTCCATTTTAAAGGGAACGAACATTTTCAGTTCGAAGGGCACTGCAAACGGCATAGGGAATAAGGGAACATTGCTACATCACTTCACAGGAAGTCAGTGAAGTCCACTTCAACTGATATACCGTGTTCAGGGAGTAGGGAGCAGTGAACACTGCGTAGGGACCCTGTCGAATGGAACGCACCTAATGATAGTAACAGGCCTATGCCTGTTCGTCATGCTCTCCAGAGAGTATTTTTTCGAGCATTTGCAGTTTGGAAAACAAGGCATTCTGAAGTGCTGTTGAGATAGAACGTAAATACGCACGTGCAGTTAGCTTTGCTGATGAAAAACATTAGAATATGATTTTAACATCGTTGCATGATGCTGCTATTTTATCATTTATTTCACTAGTTTGGATTTATTATTGAGAGCAAGTAAACCCAGTGTTTAACAAATCCCTGCGTCATAACTAAATTCAAAATGACTGGCAAAAGATTTGAAAGTTAATTTTATTTTCTGTTCAAAGTTCCCATATTTATTGTTTTCTTAATATAACTTGAACCTAAATCTAAATGAGAAATGTATCACTGTAAATTGTCAATATGATAGCAATATCATTGTAGGTCACATTAATGTTCTAAACTGCTGTTTTACCTGTGGTGTAACGTTACCTGACTTTTCACGTGCATTTAAAAATGTGCAGCTTTTAAGTTTCATTTATAGAGACCATACAGGTTATCAGAAGTCTTGTAAAGGTGCTAGATTTGACCAGACACAACACTGATTTGCAAGATTGGATACCGTCATTTCACATGCATGTACAACTCTGAATTACTTAATTAGGCATTTTAAAATGCCATATTGATGAGGGCTGGGAATCTGTCTGTACTGCATTTACTGCATATACTGCACTTAATTACATTACATTTTTTTCCTTTTATTATTTTTTTTTATTATTGTAGATGTCAGCAACAGCAGCTGAAGTGGAAAAAAGTTCTACACTTCCAGACTCTCTGAGACTGATTGTCTTAGGTAATGTACGTTCCAGAATCTTTAAATTACTTAATACATTTTGCCTGTTGTATTTTAGCATAGATTTTTATAAACTGTTTTCTTTTTCTCTCTTCATTTGTTTTATTTTTAGGTGAAATTATCACTGCAACCCAGTGGATGCTGAGTATTGAGGGTCAAGTGGTTCTGAATCAACACCCCAATTTCATGGCTGAATTTGCTGCTTTGTTTGCAACTTACTACAACTTTAATCTGGTGTACCAGCACGAGGCATCCTGCACACTTGAATTTGTTCAAAGGTAACAGATTACTGAAATATAAATTTGTATATGTTAAAGGATTAGTTCATCTAAAAATTAATGTTAGTTCACCTGTCATTAATTAACTACTGGCCTTCGTTCATTTTCGGAACACAAATTAAGATATTTTTGATGAAATCTTACAGGGTTTCTGAACCACACATAGGCCACAAAATCATTGCAACTTCCAAGGTCCAGAAAAGCAGTTAAGACAATGTTAAAATATACCATGTGACTACACTGGATCAACCACAAAATCTCTTCTCTTCTGTGTCAATCTCTGACGCTGTAGTAAACAGTGCATCGCTTCCAGGTTCTACGTTAGAACAAAAAGTATTCTCATCACTTCATAACATTGAGGTTGATCCACTGAAGTTACATGGACTACTTTAATGAGGTTTTCACTACCTTTCTGGGCCCCGGACGTTGTAATGACGTCAAACACATCTTAATGTGTGTTCCTGAAAATGAATGAAGGGCAGTAGTGACATATTAACGAGTAATTAATTACAGAAATGTCATTTTGTGGTGAACAAATCCTTTTTAGTAGTGCAAATAATGCTTATTGTAAAGTGGTATATTTTCATAAGTCTGCACATGATCCTAAAGCTTCTGCTTGTATTTTTCTGACTGATTTTTGAGCAGATGTTTACCAAGAACATCAATGAAAGTGGAAAGACCTCAGAGAAGAGGAACAACACAGTCAATCCTCATGTGTCTACTCTTCTCATTAGGCTACCCTGTGGACCTTGAGTGGTTAAGCATGTGAGTTGTCAAATGTATATATAAAACAAAAAACTGAGATGTCTATAATTACACAAAATGTAAAAAAGTACTTTGAAACAAAAATGTTGTTTGAGCTTAAAGGGATTGTTCACTTTGAAATTAATTTTTGATATGTTTGATCTTACCTCAAGGGCATCCAAGATGTAGGTGTCTTTGTTTCCACAGTATTTTCAATTTTGACAGTGCGTTGTTGTCTATCAGTCATACACTGGAGGCTAAGGGGGTCCACCAAAAAGCATGCACAGAGAAGTCAAAATTAAACATGATTTAATGACTCGTAAATGTAAGTAAACATTGATGGCCTAAGACCCGAAACGAGTGTTTTTTGTGAGAAAACGAACAGTATTTATATTGTTTTTACCTCGTGTAGTCACAGTGACGTCCAAGTGACCTGAATCAGTTGTTCAATGTCCAACTGAACCGAACTGAATCAGTTCAATGTTACGCCGGAAGTGATCACTTGCGTGTGACGTCACTCAATATTTACACGGAGATTTCGGAAGTTTTACCTTTTACTAAACATATTTAGATATACCGAAATCGTCTTTCATTGCGGTTTCCCGTATATCTAAATATGTTTAGTGAAAGGTAAAACTTCCCAAATCTCTGTATAAACCAAGGTGGTAATCCATCGACCGGAAGTTGAAGCCTCGCGGGAGCTGACATCTTGTAGCAGAACTTCACTTGCGTTAGCATTCCCATTGACTCCCATTCATTTTGGGGTCACTTTGACAGCGAATAACTCTACATCTGAGGTGTTTGAAGACCCCATTTGTCCTTTATTTATTTCTAAAGAAACACGACAATGTATAAATAGCTCCATTACCTTGTAGCTTATGTTATGGCCCCGTAGATGCAGTTTTAGTGAAAGTAGGCTAACGATTGCGTCATACCCACACAACTCTCTGGCGCACAGGAAAGAGATTACCGTATGTACAGGAGGAGAAGCTTGCGCGCAATCGGGGATGTTTTTTTGCTGTCTATGGTATAAACAAAGAGTGACGTAGGCGCGCAAGCGATCACTTCCAGCGCATGCGCAGACCGAAGCGCCCGTGCCGGCAGATCATTTTGTCATGGCTATGATTACAAGAGGTAAAAACGATATAAACCCTGTTCGTTTTCTCACACAAACCACTCGTTTCGTGTCGTAGGCCATCAATGTGTACTTACATTTACGAGTCATTAAATCATGTTTAATTTGGACTTCTCTGTGCATGCTCTTTGAGGTGAACCGATTGAGGACCCCCTTCACCTCCAGTGTATGACTGACAGACAACAATGGTTTGACCAAAAAATGTCAAAATTGAAAATGCTGTGGAAACAAAGACACCTACATCTTGGATCCCCTTGAGGTAAGATCAAACATATCAAAAATTAATTTCAGAGTGAACTATCACCCAAAAATGGAAAATCATTCACCATTTCCTCACCCCCATGTTGTTAAAAACCTGTATGAGTTTCTTTCTTCTGCTGAACTTAGATATTTTGAAGAATATTGGTAATCAAACAGTTGGTGGTAGCCATTTACTTTCAATTGTCTGGTTACCAAAATTCTTTAAGATATCATCTTTTGTGTTCAACAAAGAAAGAAACTCATACAGATTTGGAACAACTTGAGGGTGAGTAAATGATGACAGAATTTTCATTTTTGGATGAACTATCCCTTTAACTTTTATTGAACCCAGTATCTTGGTGTTAAGCCTTATTTGTAGTTATTTTGTGACTGATTTTGAAAAGATTTTCTGTACTTGAAAAAGTAAAATTGTTGTTACCAGTCTTAATTTGCTGATTATTTTAATAAACATTTTTCTACAACAGCTTTGACTTTGTGTTTGTTTTTTAAATGTTTATTTTAATGCATCTACATCAATATAATGGTAAATAATAGAGTACAGTTTACTTTTAAAATGATTCTTTTCAGCTTTTTAAATGTTAAACTATTACAGCATCTACTTGAATTTTGGGGGTATTTACAGGATTTTATTGGCAACTTTATTGCCAGGTAAATACTGTACTTTAGTGAAATTACAAAATATTGCTGTAAAATAAAATACAGGTTTAATTCAATGTTACTGTAAAAAACCCTATAAATTACTGTATACCTATAAATTTCATATACAACAATTAACTGTAAATTGCTTTACAGTATTACACTGTAATCAATTTTACAGCAATTTCCAACATTTTTACAGGATTTTATTGGCAACTTTTTTGCCAGTAAATTCCTGTAAATTCTACAGGAAATTTTTTACAGTGCAAATACCGGTAATACCGGCAATCTTCATTCCGCGTTCACACAGAGCACAATACTGGTAATTTACCTGTAATTTACTGGTTTAAGTCCCTTAAACCCCTTTCATACGTGTTGATCCGTGTTGAAAAAGTGCCTTTTTTGTGAAAGCCAACACGTCCCGGGATTGATGCCGGGATCGATCCCAGGTTGGGGACCTACAGTAGTAACATTGCTGGTATCACTCCCGGAATCAATCAGTAAGTTTTTGGCAAATTTCATTCTGTAACATAGCCTATAGATCTGTATTATGCTATAGTTTTTTTTATAGTGTTATACATTTCTTACAGATAATCACGATGATCATTGCGTTTGTCTTACCGAATGTGGTAGCCTATGCAATTACAGTTTGTCCATAAGCTTTCTTTAATGCCGACAGTAAAATGTTGCCAGATTTTGCTACGAAAAACAAGAAAAACAAAACAATTAATAATAATAACAATCCGAAATAAGTTCAAAGCTTGTGTTTTGAAAATAAGATTAATATATCACTAACCCCAACATGTAACTTTCCACTTTATAACTTACTAAAGTGTCACATTAAATCAGAAAAAACAGGTCCAGGACATTACTGCACCTTTCCATTAGGTGGATCTGGCCACATGGAGGCTGCACTCTCTTCCTCACTCACAACGCACTCTCAACTAAAGCCCCGTTTACTGCACTAGCTTCTCGCTGCAACATGAATTTCTTCTGTCTGTGACACTAATGATTTGATGCGTTTTTTAGAAATACATAATTTGTGAAAAGGAAAAAAAACAAGCAACATTACTAGTATAATTTAATGGGGCATTTGGGGGGCCCCTAGGTAGCTCGGGGCCCAAGGCAATTGCCGACCTTTGCCTAATGGTTAAATCTGCCCCTGCCCACCATCCATGATGTTTTTTCCTCCATGAAACTCAAAAAGAGAGCGTTTGAAGGCTGTTTCCATGCTCTTTTCCAGCTACAATAAACAGGGACTTGAGAAACCTTGTATGACATAAAAGAAGCATAAAAAGTATCATAAAAGATTTAATTTGATTTGATTTGTGTGCTGTATCCCAAGTCTTCTAATGCTACGTTTTGTTTTGTTTTTGTTTTTTGAGAAACTGACAAATTACTTGACACCCGTCTTAGCTCTTGTGAGAAGAATGTCCCATTTATGAAGTGGTTCTTTTCAATGATCAACCCAACAAACCAAATCTGAACGATTCGTTCCCAGACTTAATGATGTGGTCATAGCTCATTGGAAGAATGATTATGTGTTAAGTCAGTGAATGACTTAAAGAAGTACGTCACTTCTGACAAAATGGGCTTTTAATAAAACATGCCTTCCTATGCAGTAGGTTATTTTGTGTGTGTGTTTTTTTTTATCAGTGCTAATTGACTAGAGAAAACAGAGCTGTTGTCATTCCCTTTTGCAAAATAGGTAGGAAAACTTCAACACCCATAATGCACTGGGCATGTTGCCGATGCCATAGAAGGCTACTGCCCCCTATAAATACCGCCTTGCTTTAGCAGGACACTTAGCTCACTTTTAGTCATGATGGTGTTGACTTTTATTGTTCCCGGTTCAAGAATTCAAAGACGTTTAGCAGGAGTGAGTTACTTTCAGTTCCGTTTGGCGGGATCCAGTGCGTTGTAGTAAACGAAGTGTCAAACATGGAGAGAACGGTGTGATGGAAAATCTAAAAACCCTCTGTGTTTGTTGTCAAAATTTCAAACTGGATGACAGAAAACAGTGTTTTAGAACAAACAGAGGGGAAAAAACTCAAACAAACTGCCACTGTCTCAAGATGTTGAGATGTTGAGTAGAGATAATGCTGTTCGAAGAGTAGAAGAATACAGTTTTCAATGCTAAACCCTTCTGTTAATAACCCTCTGTTGATCCAACAGTTTGTTGGCAAGGATAATGTGGAAATATATTCCACTGTGAAATTTGCATTGTGTCAGAATGTCTGTTTTTGTGTTGGTCTGTGTGATCCCGCCCACTTCCAGCATACCCAATAGTGTTTCGACACGCCAGGTTGCGGGAAACACCATACAAAGCTTCTGCATCTATCTAAAAAGCTGCATTATTTGGTCTGAGAACACTACCACGGCGACGCTCTTCACTCGAAATACGCAGTGCAAACAAACTATATACTTGAATTAAATCGTAGCGTTTGATTTAGTAATCACGTGACATGATGTAGAGCTAAAAATCAATAGTGGACATGAAATCCCAGTTGATTTGGTGTTGGAAGTTGAAATGTCTGAGTTCTTATTGAACTCTTTAACTTTTGACCGCAGACTTTGGTATCTTGGCAAACGTGAGTGCATCTCTCCTGAAACTCTAAAGGAGACACATTACTGAGATTATTTCTTTTCTCAAGAGACACAGGAGACTTCATCAGAAATCTCTACTTGCTCTCCATTTACTGTAATTTCATTGCTCACTGAGAAACCTTTGTGATTTTATATTTATTTTATGCACGTTATGATGGTAATGATTGATGATGTTTCAGCATAGTTTGGAGGACATGTTTGGTTTCTATGTCTGGTTCAAGAGAATCTGTCAGAGCCATAAAATTATGGAAAGAACAGTGTGCTCCACAAGTAATTTCCACCATGGCAACTCACACAGCATACAGACCTTAATAACAACAAAGACTGTGAAGAAATGTTCTCTGTTGTCCTCCCTGCATCTTCATCCACATTCCCTTAAAAAATGAAAACTTGTTTTTTCAACAAGCTAATTATCGAACATATTTTCCGTCTTAAAATTAGTAGATTTGAGCAGAAGCTGAGCTCCTAAAAGTACATAAAACACTATTAAATGTATAAAAAAATGTATTTGAGTATGTTTTAGTGCAATACAAATATACTATAGTGCATTTTTATTACATTTAACCTTTTCACCTGGGAGGGCTGCACGATATTGAAGGGAAATGCGATAACTTTTTAAATAATGAAATATTCTAAATGCTTTTTGATATTGCTTTAAGTCTGTAAAATAAATTTTAATTATATATATAAAAAATGAAAACTACATAAACAATCGTGTTTCACATTCTTTATTGAATGTACATTGATTCATATTAAATCTTCGTGAGTAATTTTCACTTTGTCTTTTGTTGTTTGACAGGCAGCAGCAGGTTTACTGTCACTTTAAGACCAAATGAACATGCTCCGAGTCCCATTTCTTTCCCAACTGTTCACTTAAGACATAATTGTGTTTCAGACTGGCATTCTGACATAACTGTGTATGTATTTTGACCATTAGAGTGCAATTAGCAGATCTAAATTTGAAATTTGAAAGAGATCTAAATTTGGGATTGCACACTGTCTTCGGCGGCTTTCTGTTAGGTGTATGTAAGAAAGTGCGAGTATTTTTCCGCAGGTTAACGTCAAGCATGGCCAGTCTATTCTCTGCTGTATGCGTCAACCTGTAACTTTGACTTGTCGCAACGTTTTGAAGTAAACTAGATTTCGCAAGCATGTACATTCGCGATAATTTCGATATATCGTGCAGCCCTACCATGGAATTAACACAGAAGACTATATTCAACTATATTCCAAATCTTGTGAAGGAACAGACACTGACAATCTTCAATTCTGCCATAATACCAATTTTTAATGCACATTTTTAAACTTGGTAGAGTTTGGCACCAAATATCGTTGGTACTGTTTTGTATTTGAATTTATAAAACGGTTAGTTCCAATCCTTGGTTCTGATTGGTCAATAGCTGTGCTTTATTCATGATAAATCACGGCTATGACCGCTTCACCCAACGGTTCAGCTTATGACTGCGCAACACTGCAGATCCTATGTTGTTTTTATTTGAGCTTTCATACATATTACACATTGGAACGTTGTTGCTGTACATGGTCAGGGACTATTTATTCTAGCGGAAGGAAGGCTTTTAGGGATTTTACTTCATGAAAGTTGCACTAATACATAGGGGTGGCACGGTTCACAAAACCCACGGTTCGGTTTGTATCACGGTTTTAGGGTCACGGTTTTCGGTTCTGTACGGTTCTTGTTATTTTTTCTTTTAATCTTAACACTCCAGAAATGTACTTCAGCATGTGATATATAGCTTAATTATCCACACTTTAGGATACAGTATTAAAAAAAATAATATTATATTCATGCAATCATGCACAAACTGAATTTGACTCTTTGACTTTAAGCACATTTTGGGACTATCTCAGAGGAAAGCTAGGTGAGATTTAGATACAGCAAGAGAGAAGAAATTGACATGCTTTTTGTTTATTTGGCAAAAAAAAGGAGAATGTGTATCACTATCGCTACAAGAACTTGTGCATTTCTATCACATAAATCTTATTTACACAAAGAAATTAACTTTCATGCATCAACTGCTAACTTTTGTAGCTCTTACCAAAATTCTATCTTTTAAAAGAAAAAGAGAGCAACTCTTAAAACACTGTCTTTTAAATGTCAATATACATGAAACCTCAGTGCCTATAGATAATTAAGCTATAGCAAAGGCCATAAACATAAAGTGAAATTTAAGTTCAAACTCAACACAAAACCGTATCAACAATGCTTCTATTCCCAAAATGTGAGGGTTCTTTTTTCCACTTAAAATTAAAGTGCATGCAGGATTTGGAAACGTATGACTGAAGCTCTTATCTATACATAAAGTGCCACTGTAGAGTTATATTAAAATATCATAACATGAAATCCAAAATGTTCCCACACACCGGACTTATACCATAGACTCATACGACGCTGGCGCATCCTCCAACTCCCTCAACTCTCCCACTTGCCATTTCTCCGCGTGCCGTGACCTGCAGCGCTCCATACTCCACTTTTACTGGCTTGTTTACTAACCGGCGCTGCACAGAGCGATCGGTAATGACATCAAATACCGCGAAAGTGATGAATGCATACGGAGCCGACTCGCGCTAGATTGACGTTATTCACCGATCGCTCTGTGCAGCGCCGGTCCAAGTCGATCAAGTTTATGTCGCGCGAAAAGAAAACACAGGTCACATACGGGCACGAGGTTACATTGCGCATGCGTCGAACCGTGAGACGCACACACGCTCCGAACCGAGACAAGCGAACCGAACGGTTCGGGTGTTTTTTCATGTACCGTGCCACCCCTACTAATACATATTTTTTACTTTAATATTTTTATTGTGTGGTAACTGTTTTATAAGAGCAATAATGTATCGAGGCAAGTGCTGTATCGTGAATAAGTAACGGCTTATGAGAAGTAACTCGTGCCTAACAACGCCCTTCTAAACACCCTTCACTTCACGAAACAGCACAGCCTCTCATACCTTATTGCTTACGTCAGGCATCTGTATATCATAAAGAAAATTATGAGTTTCATTTAGTTCACTTATTATAGAGAATGTAAAACAGACATCTGTTAAGATATTAATTAAAAGCGTAAAATGCAAATGGTGGAGCTGAAGAATTCCCATTGGACGCTGGTTATAAACTGCTCCCTTTTGGTCCGATATATTAATCTGTGAGAATGCAGGCTGAATACCTGTTGATCTGATCACTCCAAATTTTCTGGCTTTCATGAAAACCATTTTTGTATTTATTTATTTATTTGCCTAATCCTTTCTATCTAAATTCAGTTGCTGTGGCATCAATGACACTGATATGAGCAGAACAAAAAATGTTATGAAATTATGATATCTGACTGTAGTTTAATGAATGTCCTGTGACATGAGGCTATAGTTGTGTTCGAGTTGAACACCGACAGCGAGATCTGCCAGATGCAGGAGGGTAGAAGTTGTAAAGGGAAAGCCTTTCTGCTTCCCTTAGTGACACTCGTGAGGTGCTTGCGTATTTTATGACCGATGAAGTGGGTTAGACGCAATATTTGTAAAATACGAGACATTTCAGACATTTTCATGAAGCAGCAGAAACAGTACTTCATAAATTCAGCACTTAAATTCTGCTTAATACAGTGCCATATGTACAAGAATAAAGTTTGCCCATAAAATGGTTGTAATTCAAGAATGCTTTGGAATATAGACCTACGTTTGGTTTTGGTTTCAGACATTCAGCAGATTATCGTGACAGCAAAAAAAAAGGTTATGGAAGTTTAAATTGACTGTAAATCAAATGTACTGTACTAAATATTTATTATTTTATATACTATATATACGTTACACAATTATTTTGCACTCCAATTACTATAAAATCAAAAACATGTGTTCCAAATTAAGTTAATATCACACAAATGTAAGTTCCTATGAGATTTTGTTTAGCCGCTGTACCAAAAATAGCGACACACATTCCATTGAATTATGTTTTGATGCATCCTCCTGTAACAAATGAATACATTTCTGTCCTAATATCACTTCTGACACAAATGGAATCTTAGACTTTTCAGACGATATGTGTTTTGTCAAGGTTTTGATTATAAAGTAGTTACAATACATTTTGTGATATTAAAGGAGTAGTTCACTTTTCAAAAAACTTTTGTTGATAATTTACTCACCCCCATGTCATCCAAGATGTCCAGGTCTTTCTTTCTTCAGTCGAAAAGAAATTAAGGTTTTTGATGAAAACATTCCAGGATTTTCTCCATAATGAACTTCATTGGGCACCAAACGGTTCAAGGTCCAAATGAGTTTCAGTGCAAACTGTAAACTGTTCAAAGGGCTTTAAACAAGTCCAGACGATGAATAAGGGTCTTATCAAGCAAAACGATCGCTCATTTAAAAAAATAACAAAGTTTAAGTTTTATAAGCTTAAATGCTCGCTTTGCTCTGTTTGAACTCGTTCATCAAAATGAACGAATCTTTTTTTCGAGTCAATTCGTTTGTTTCAATCGTTGAATTAACCAAATGACTTGTAAAAAGATTAGTTCATTTTGATGAACGATTTTGAATAGGAGAGTCACAAACGCACATCACAGAACACAGAACTTTGTTATTTATTTATTAAACGAGCGATCGTTTCGCTAGTTAAAGGGTTAGTTCACCCAAAAATGAAAATTAAGTCATTAATTACTCACCCCCATGCTGTTCCAACCCCGTAAGACCTTCGTTCATCTTCGGAACACAAATAAATAAATATTTTTGATTGAATCTGAGAGCTGGATCAGTCCTACATAGACTGCCTAAGGGCTCTTGACGGCCCATAAAGTCATTAAAGAAAAGGTTTAAATATTCCACGTGCCTAAAGCGGCTCAATTATAAGTTTATCAAGCGACGAGACTACTTTTTGTGCGAAAAAAACATAAATAACGACTTTATTCGACTATTCTATTACTTCCTTATGGGCGCATGCGCGAGAACTGAGACGAGGACGTTCTCCTTCGTCTACTTTTTGTTACCGGCTGCTCACCGCTTAGGAGTTTTACCGCCACCTACCGTATAAGATGATGATCCATATATAAGGCGCTCCGGATTATAAGGAACACTGTCGTTTTTTGAGAAGATTAAAGGCTTTTAAGTGCACCTTATAGTGTGGAAAATACGCTAATTGAAAAGCGTATGTACAGCGCGCATCTTCCTCTGCTTGTAAACAGAAAGTTTTGCACTTCCAGCTATATCAGCACATCATCTTATACGGTAGGGGGCGGTAAAACTCCTAAGCGGTGAGCAGCCGGTAACAAGTCGAAAGAGAACGTCCTCGTCTCAGTTCTCGCGCATGCGCCCATAAGGAAGTAATGGAATAGTCGAATAAAGTCGTTATTTATGTTTTTTCGCACAAAAAGTATTCTCGTCGCTTGATAAACTGTAGGCACATGGAATATTTAAACCTTTTCTTTAATGACTTTATGGGCCGTCAAGGGCCAGTCCCTTAGGCAGTCTATGTAGGACTGATCCAGCTCTCAGATTCAATCAAAAATATCTTTATTTGTGTTCCGAAGATGAACGAAGGTCTTACGGGGTTGGTACTGCATGGGGGTGAGTAATTAATGACTTAATTTTCATTTTTGGGTGAACTAACCCTTTAAGACCCGTATTCATCGTCTGGTGTCGTTTAAAGCCCGAAAACCTTAATTTCTTTTCGACTGAAGAAAGAAAGACATGAACATCTTGGATGACATGGGGGTGAGTAAATTATCAACAAAAGTTTTTTCAAAAGTGAACTACTCCTTTAAAACAGACACCGTCGTCGAGGGGAGGAGCCCGCTAAAAAAAATGGTAAGGCAACGTCCATTTCAATTTTTGGATTTAGTAAACTTTCGAATGATGCCTAATTTATTATGATAACTAAAATATGTGATATGAAAAAAGGCGATAATAAAAAGAGCGCCAAGCGTCCCGAAATAGTTACTGTTATAAAAACAGTGCTTTAGAATCAGTAGCAGGAGAGAGAAGCAATGCACACTGAGCAGAAAAATCTTGAATGTTTGGTTCTAGATCAAAATATTTGAGGATGTAGGACCGGAAAATCATTTCCATGCACTAGTTGTTTTAACACGCTGCTGTAGAAACGGTAAAATGGTGCTAGCATTGTCATTATGTCTCGCGGTCCGGTCAGAACTAACCCAGATAGCACACGTACGTCTGCAAGATGTCTGTTAAAGATCGCTTAATCTGAAAAGCATCTGTTGTTTATTAACATCTTTAAGATGTCGGTTTAACCTACATTTTAAATCATTAAATCTTAAAGACATCTTCTAAACGTCTATTTGACATCTGACAGGAAAAAAAAAATTGTTGGTTTAACTTAAAAAATGTAGTAAACTGGTTGCCTTAAAATTTTAAGTTAATTGAAATGGAAAAATTGAGTTAATACAATGAAGAAGATTGATTTAATCATCAGAAACTCAAAATATTATGTTATCGGAACTACATAAATTATTTGAAATATGAAAATATTTTTTTAGACGTATTGCAGATGAGCAAACACTCTAAAAAATACGTCTTCCAGATGTAAACGCACACATCAAATAGACGTCGCTGTGATGTACGTGTGCTATCAGGGAAGGTTCGGTCATTTGAGGATGCCTGCTCTAAAATATCGAACGTTACAAAAGAATTACAAAAAAACTAAACAACTAGTGACCCATCACTACTCAAAATGAATAATCACAACATCAAGGGAAATGATCAACAGTGATTTTTCGCCATTATCATGCAGACATCCGAGTGTTACTTTGCTTGAATCGTTATCTGTAGGCCCACTAACCGAGGGAGCGATAGTGGAGATCATTAAATCAGCACACACAGGGACAAAAGCTGCCAGTCCAATACCTTTTATCGTGTTTATCGTTCTGTGATAAGTGCTCCCTGCCTCTCGTTTAATCCTCTCTCTCTCTCCACTCAAAGACTGAGTGTAATTACTTCTCATGTACAGGTAGCAGGGTCTATGAAACACTGGTTTCAGGGCTCCAATTTCTCGCTTCTCTCCGATTGAAATTCCACCTCTCGGCACTCCGCATCCCTGTGTAACCGTATAAATATTATGTCTCCCTAGGAACACAATTGTGCTGTTTATTTTTTTATTTTGGCCATGTTTTTTTTTTTTTTTTGCCAGGCTGGATTTGAGAGGGTTTCATATTCTCAGGAGTGGATTACAATATGCCTGCAGTGTCTGTTGGAAAGATTAAAGAGAACAGACACTCTTACACACAACGATATTGAGTCTGTTTGTCAAGCACACCGCAGCCGTCTCTTTAAATAGATACTTAAAGGTCTAGTTTTTTCTGATATGCATTGATATCAAATCTGATTTTTTTTTTAAACATAATAAAAAACTTACTGATTTAAGTGTCATATTCTGCACTTTTTTTCTGGGTCACTACATTAAGTAAATGTGTAACATCCCTTTTAAAAATGTAATAGACTTTATAAAAGTATACTTTTTACAGAAATAATATACAGAATATAAGTGTGAACAGAATGTAATGATTGCATGTTATTTACAATTAAATTAAATGAAAATGTATGTTAAATTCATATTAAGTGCAATTAGTCCTACTCAAGTGAGTCAAATGTATGGATTTATGGTGAACTAAAATATACTTTAATGTCATTTCTGTTGAAACTTGTATGTCACGTATTTAAATATACTTGTGATTACACATTTGTAATGATGATGTTATCATTTAGGACATTTAAAATAAATTAACATTAAATGTAATATCAAATATCACAACAACAGTAAAGTACTTTACATGTACAAAATAAGTGTGCTTCTTTGAAGCATGGAAAATATGACTAAAGCATAATGATTTAAAATGTACTTTAAAAGTGAAATGTTTTATTTGACATTACAAAGTGCACTTTTTAAAAAGTGTAAAATGTTTTAAATACATTGATCTGATCCCTTTGTGGTTCTGTGGTGTTTTGTGTGGTTGCTAGGGTGATGCTATCTGGTTGCTAAGTAAACGACTTGTCTACTCGTTTCAACTTGTTTCACTCACTTGTTTCAACACTGGATGAATCAGAGTTTTTGAACGAATCACTCGAATGACTTAAGGACAAATAAACTTTTTCACAGCCGCTTGTCGCCACCTACTGGTGCAATGACCCAATTAATACAATCTTTATTTGAAGCATCATGTTCATTTCAAAATGCGATTAACTCAATTTTGATCTGTCCTTGCTTTAAATCCGAACTATAAACTTAGACAGAAGAGAATCATTGACATTTAGGAATATGATCATATGGGTGTTTGAATTTAGATCTTTTTAATGCCTTTTTGCCAATTGCAAGAGTAACTAAAGTGATTAGGTGATGAGTAATTAACCCTCTTAGGACCAAGGTGTTTTGGGGTCCTTGAGATGTTCTGACATGCCCTGACATTTTTATTTTTTTTCAGTTGATTATAAACATATTAATGGCACAGGTGAAATTACACTACTGTATATTCAGCAGAAACAAGGCTACCATAATATATGAGCAACATGTATGCACATGTTTGTATTTTTGAGAGAATATTGTTTATGCGTGGTTGATGTAAAAACTAAAAATGAAAGTTTCTGAAATAAGGCCACAAAACACGAAATATGCGTCCACAAGACTTTTGACTAATGGATGTTGTTGTCTAGGGTTTTTTCTTCACAATGATCTGAAAATGATCCTCCTAATCGTTCACATAAAACTGTGAATCGGGTTATATAGAGTACCGAAGTGATGACGTCACTTTGTAGGCAGATTCGGAAGCTAGCGGCGCATGGGTTCCCTCGGTCGAAAAGCTATGCATTTTCCCCATAGACTTTTGGAAAATCGCAAAAAATAAGATCTGTGTTTAACAAAGGGTTGTGACCCTTACACGTTTTGTCTAGGAAGATAATCTTTACAAGTTAATCCAAAATGTATACATTTTGAAGCCTATATAAAGATTTTAGAAAACACAATCAGACACAATAAAGTTTAAAAAACCACAAGCAGGTTATAACTGTGTGTTCTATGTCAGAGATCAAAACGTGAAAATATTTAGAGGCTCTGTTCACCACAGACCTTATTTCAGGCGATTTAGCAAAAACCTATTCAAAAATCCCATAGGCTTTAGAGCGAGGGAACCGTAATGCTAAAATGCTAACTCACTTCCGCATTTTGGCCTACAGAGTGATGTCGTAACTTTGGCACTCTATTGTGAAAAACATTTTTTGTTTGCCAAGGCAATATGGGAATGGGCGTCATGAATAATTAGGCCCCATCATGAATAATTACAGTGCCCTCCACAATTATTGGCACCCCTGTTTAAGATGTGGTCGAGGACTTTTAAAAATTCTCCCTTTTTTTTAAACAACATAGAATCCAAATGCAAAAAAAAGAAAAATCCAACCTTTTATTTAAGTACATTACTTTGGTGGTAAAAAAAAAAGTAAAATTTAAAAAAATAAAAACTTCAAATCATGTGTCCCACAATTATTGGCACCCCTGATGTTAATACTTTGTACATCCCCCTTTTGCCAACAAGACAGCACTTAATCTCCTCCTATAACATTTCACAAGATTGGAGAACACAGAGAGAGGGATCTTTGACCATTCTTCTTTGCAAAATCTTTCTAGATCATCCAGTATCCTGGGCCCTCTCTTGTGCACTCTCCTCTTTAGCTCACCCCACAGGTTTTCGATTGGATTGAGGTCTGGGGACTGAGATGGCCATGGGAGGACCTTGAGTTTGTGACTTAACCATTTTTGTGTAGATTTTGCCACACGTTTTGGATCATTATCCTGCTGAAAGACCCAATGACGACCCATCTTCAGCTTTCTGGCAGAGGCCATCAGGTTTTTATTTAAAATGTCCTGGTAGTTCAAAGCGTTCATAATGCCATGCACCCTAACAAGGTTCCCAGGGCCTTTGGAAGAGAAACAGGCCCACAGCATCACAGATCCTCCACCATACTTCACGGTGGGCATGAGGTACTTTTCGGCATACACATCTTTTGTTTTACACCAGATCCACTTAGAGTGTTTGTTGCCAAAAAGCTCAATCTTAGTCTCATCCGACCAAAGCACACGATCTCAGATGAAGTCCCAGTGCCGCTTGGCAAACTCCAGACGTTTACGTTTGTCAGTGTTAGTGAGAAAAGGCTTTTTCCTAGCATGCCTCCCAAACATCTTGTTGGCAAGTAGAGACCGTCTGATGGTTGTTTTGGAGATTTTGTGACCCCAAGATGCCACTATTTGATGCAATTCTGTGACAGTGAGCTTAGGACTTTTTTTTACTTTTCTTAGCATCCTCCTCACAGTGCGTTGTGGCAAGATAAACTTGGGACCTCTTTCAGCCTTGTTTGTCACTGTTGCAGTTGTTTTAAAATTCTTAATGATTCCTCTAACTTTAGATACGGGCAAGATAAGGTGAGTGGCTATTTTCTTGTAGCCATTGCCTGACTTATAAAGGTCATCACACATCTGCCTTACTTGAATGGTGTGTTCTCTTGTCTTTGCCATGTTGACAAATGGGTAAGAGAATTAGGCCTCTGTGTCATGTCATATTTATACCCCAGGGAAATAGGAAGTCATGAATTACTAATTAAAAGTTCCTAGATATCCTGACCAACATTAGCAACTACAGAAAATATATATATTTTTTAAATCAATTAAATTTTTCAGCGGAATTGTTAGGGGTGCCAATAATTGTGGGACACATGATTTGAAGTTTTTATTTTTCTAATTTAAAAAAAAAAAAAAATTACCACCAAAGTAATGTACTTAAATAAAAGGTTGGATTTTTCTCTTTTTTTGCATTTAGGTTCTATGTTCTATGTTTTAAAAGTCCTCGACCACATCCTAAACAGGGGTGCCAATAATTGTGGAGGGCACTGTAGGTGCTTCTCACAGACAAAGACCCGCATAATAATGAGCCTTTCATTCAGGTGAGTCAGACAAGAAAAAATTGAAAGGACAATATATATATATATATATATTCTTCTAGAATGATAATTTTTATCAAGCTTGTATATTTAAGTTGAGTAATTTCACTTAAAAGACAATTAAATTGAGTTGAGTCAATTATTTTTGAATTTGGTTTGTTGTTGAGAACAGAAGTAACACAAAAAACAAACAAATGTCTTCCCATAAAAATGAATGATGTAATATAAATAGCTATTTTATATAAGGTAGTAACACGGTATATATCCCCATGCAACACTGAGCCTCGGTGTTAATGCTGTGCGTTCAGTCACTCTTTCTTTGATGTGTACACAGTCAGGCAGACACAGAGACCCGGGCCTGTAGGACGTGCCACAGGTCTGACAGCTGCTTCCAGGACGATGACGGTCACATCCTCTCGTTCTCAGCGCCCTGAGCTCTCTATCAATTGCACTCCTCTTGCTAGCAGCACATGTTGCTGAGACACACACACGCACACTCATTCATTCTCCCCTACCTCCTCACTAGACTAGTTTCCTCCATCTGGTTAATGGTAGTGACAACCGCACACAGAGGCAGATAATAACAGATGCGCTTTACACCAGTTCTTCAATGATGGGTTAAAAAAAACAATGCAATTCTCAATAGATAGTTAGAGCATGAAACCAAAATGGTAATTTGTCCTATTCAGCCCATATATCACTTTCATAATTTGACATATTGGTGGGAATATCCAATTGGGGTTATTATTCTCATTTTTGATTACATTTATGTTTAAACAATTGTGGTACTGTTGGGTCAACGCTT
The DNA here is from genome assembly GCF_016745375.1 of Pimephales promelas. The sequence continues at coordinate 1,915,621 of NW_024121877.1, read as the reverse complement.
GATGCTCAGTTTGAATCTGAATCCTGAAGAAAACCATATCCACTGTGTTGTACGGTACAGAGAGGACAGTGTCGACGGGGCAAAACCTTTGAAAAGCTGTCATGAAACGTTCCAATTAATGGTCACGCTGGATTTCAAACACTTTATCAGCAGACTTGCACATGGTGCGCGTTGCGTGGCATTCCTGTTTGTAAGCATATTCTGTATGCTGTGATAACGGCAACAAGCCTGCATTTTTACAGTGACATAATCTGGTAGCTATTACTAAAGAGGATTCTGGGTAATATGTTTTATTTTAACACTGTGACACCACATTAGCAACATTTGTGTTTTTAAAGCTGCAATGTGTATTTTTGTGCCACTAGTGGCATGAAATGGAATTGTAAATATGACTGGATTTTGAATCTTTCTGAAGTAATGCACAGTGGGATTTATAAAGTGTTGCAGTGGTGATGATATATTTTTGTTGATAAACCGAGAAGTTAGCGTCGCTCAATGAAAACCCAATAGGATTTTCCTGTTGGTGTTTTGATAATTGCCGAAAATAAGCGTGTGTCCAATGAAAGCTTATAATTCTTATATTTTTTTCATAATTGAATACAACTTTTATGAATTTTGAAGCCTAGGCCTAAATGCAAATGCCAGAAGTAAAACGATAATGATCAGTTGTCATGTAAAGATACTAAAGGGATACCAGGGTTGTGGACTCGAGTCGCATAACTTGGACTTGACTTGGACTTGAGTCCCAAATTTGATGACTTGTGACTCGACTTGACATATTCAAAGATGACTTGCGACTCGCCTTAGACTTTGACAACAATGACTCGCGACTTGACTCGGACTTGAGCCCTGTGACCTGGAAAGACTTGACCTTCCTTCTAAAACCACAGATCAGAGTTGTAACAATCACTGACTGTAGTATAGCACTGTATCAGTAGCCGCGTTTCCATTACAGATTTGCGCAAAACTTTTGCGATATTTTCCAAATGTCGATAAAAAAAATGAAGGCTGTTTCCGTTAACCGATGTTATGCGACTAAAACGTCTTTTTTTTTCTCTCGCGATAAGTCATTCCAAAAATCATGGCAACGGACGTTGGTAGGTTTATAACCTATTTCACAGCCATGCACCGCACTAGACATTATTATTATTAATGGAAGGAGATGTGGTGTGTTATCCAAGCATTATACCATGGTCTGGGTGAATACTCGATTCTGATTGGCTGCAGGGTGTCCGTTAAAAAGTGATAGAGGACACCTAGTAAAGTAGTTCTGGTGAAACTGCCTGTTTACCATTCGAAATGAATAAATAAATGCGCTGCCCACAACAGCTGTGAGTAACCATAGCAACAGGAGTATCCGTTAACAATTTGCTCTATCAAAACAACATCTAACGTTAGTTAGATATTACATAGCCTACTAATACAACAATGAACGACTTCGTTATTTCTTTTAACATTTATGGAGAATATGACAACTTTGACGACTGGGATGCTGCTGAAGAAAGAAAAAATGTAAATAAAACGGAGAAACGTCGCAAAGAAAATTACACCGCTGCTGCTCTGAAGGAGACCCTGCGGGAGTTTTACGCAGCAGTCCAGACAACCAAGGCAGGAGGAGAGTACAGCGTTTCAAGCCTAAGAAGCCTGTTTGATTAATTGTTTTATGTGTAATTAAAAAAAAAAGAACTATGCCTACCTTTGTGTTTCATGAAAAAAAAAATGCATTTTGAACCTGAAGGGTTCTACAAGCTGAGCGGACTATAAATATCTCCGGTTGCTAAATAAACCAGGCGAGTTATTATTTGTAAAAATTTGATTTAGCCTAATTAAAATATAAACTAACAGCTAATGTTTTAAAAATGTTTTATTTGGTAAGTGATCATGCTATAAGCGGGTTTATGCCCTCCGAGGTGTCCATTGTCAGGTTTTAATGGACTTCGGCAGAGGCAACCGTCCTCCGCTGCGCGTCGGCCGGTTCACGCCTCGCCGTCGTCCATTAAAACCTGACAATGGACACCTCGTCGGGCATTAACCCTTAATTAATGGCAGGGAAAGACACGGAGTTCCTGGTGTTTCTCCCTTATTTCTGCTTTGATGTCTTGATGGCATTTCTTTGAGGTTTAGAGAGGCTATTCCTGTAATTATTGTTTATTTATTTATTTATTTATTTATTTTTAATGAATTTAATGAAGAACTCTATCTCGTATTATGTCCAAACAGTCGTTGCAAAACGAAAAATGAACAGTTGTTGTATTTTTCAAACGCAAAGTTGAACACCAACATTTTAGTTTGCCCACACCAATAGCTGCGCTATATACAGTACATCTCAACGATTTTTCAGATAACCTCTGATGGATACTTCAGGATTTAGCATTAAGCTTTGTATTAGTTGAAAACCTGTAGTATTTTCCCTCACTCGTCCTGCTCGCCACAGTAAACATAATGAATGGCGACTGTAGAACGCAAAAGCCGAATCCCGGACATTTTGGGCGATCTCGAAACACATTTTCGGACAGACTCATCACATAGACTCACTAGTAGCCTAGACTTGTTGTTTAACAACTGCGTTCTGTTACCGGTAGGCGTGGCCTCCTAGGGAGCAAGTGCATTCTGGGAGTTGTTGTCTTTCATCCACATAAGCCAAAAATACATTTTCTGGCTTTTCTCAGTCGCTCCAAATTCAAAAGTAATTTCTTCTACATAAATGACCCATTTTAATACACATCCATCTTTGCAGAGGTGAAAGTATCCCTTTAAACAGCTTCATCTGTTCAACCACACAGTATCATTATCTCTGTGTTACAAATATTCATATTATCACAGAAGTACTGCGAGTTCGGTTACAGCTCATTTTCTTGATGTTTACTATAAAGTGGTTTATAGTCACTAATTTCCATTGTTCTTAAGCTAGAAGATCGTTACACCGCCTAGTGTGCCTCCAGGGGCGATTCTAGGATTTTTTCAACTGGGGGGCACAAGAGGGGCCACAATTATTACAGAGGGGCCATTCTTATGTTGTGTATTTATGTAGAACTATAGATATCCAAATCATTTCAAGTTCAGTAAGCTTTAAAATCAGCAATAAACAGTGATACCCTGTTATCTTTTAATAGCAGTTATTTACTGCTCTAAATCAAAACAATAAAATACAATTTATATTAACTTTTCACTTTACAAAAGTGATAGAAAAACTGTAATAAATAAAATAATCCAATGTATTAGTGTCCAACTCACAAATAATAATAGAACAGCCTTATTTATATAAATGCATAATTATATTAATCATTCATATAATAAATACACAATTAATGAATTCATAAAACTGTAATAAAATTGTATACATATTTTTCCCCACATCCTATTCAATTTGCATTTCAGCAGTTGCAGTAAATTTGCATTGATGAATAGACCAAATCTGCTTATTTCGAGGAAGGCTAATTAGTCTTGAGCATATTGATTGTAAAATATGACATATAATACTTTGTTAGATAGCTACTTTTTCAAAAAGGTATGATTTAGTTTAATGTAATATATGTGGATCATAGAAACAGTGACGTAATTATCCAGTAGTATTAATTATTTATTTTGCTATTTAATCATGCATTTTTATTTAATTATCTTTTTTTATATTTTTTTTATTTGAGAATGTTTCTGGATGCAGGGATTAAATTAAAAAAATTCTTTTGACTGATTTTTTTTTTTTTTTTAGGCCAAGTCATATTCCTGTAACTTTATTTAAATAGTCGAGACCAATAGCGTTTTAAGGAGAGATGTTTTAAACCGATCTAATATTGCCAGTTTGCGTAATTTAAAAGCTATTTTAATCTATGAAAAACAATTACTTATCTTGACAAATAGGCCTAATCAACCATCTACATAACTTTTCAGTGCATGTTTTTATTTATCTTATAAGACCAAACAATGCTAACTGGCTGAGGGACAAGTGAAGTTTCATAACTTTATATATTTAACTGGCTATTTAACTTTAACTTTGTATCCCATTAGAGAGCTGACTTATGTTTAACTGAATTGTTTACTTTATTTCTCATTGTATAGCTTATTATAGCCTACCTATTAGGCTACTTATACTTTTGAATGGGATATTATCATTAAAACTGACATTTAACAAAAGAGACAGGGTTGTAATTTTATATATTCTAAAATATATAAAATATTCTTTATATGTGTATGTTTTTACTATACATTCTCTTCACTGTGTGTAATACAATAAAACGATACATGTCTGTTTGTTAAATGTCAGTTTTAATGATCAATAATGTTTCACATTTTTAAAATGAAAACAAAAAGAAGCAGGGTTGTGTTTTATATTTCGTGTTATAAATATATGCAGTGAAGATAGTCAATGTGAGTACCTGAACCACATTTTTGTGGCCATTAATCTGTTCATGATAATATGTCCATTTATAAATGAAATGAGGCAGAGTGCTATTTTATATGTATTTCGTTTTATTGTTGATGAAAAGAAGCAAAGTTGTGTTTTATACCATATAAGAGATAACCGGAGTAGCCGCGTGCTGAGTGACACGATCAAGAACGCGCTATTCCATTAGCAGAATGACCGGACTCGCGTCCTCTCGTCCTCGGGAGTTCGTTCTCCGAAGTTTGCGTTCTTGGTATTGAGAAACGACCAATATTGACCCGCGTTCTGTTTTCTATCATACGACCGCAGCAAACGAGCGAGCAGTAGCCTGACATGCACTTCTCAAAATCTAAGACTAATTGAGTGAACATGGAGCAGTTTTTCCGTGAGCGGGAATTGAAAAACCGGAGTGGACCATGAGCGAAGTGATTACAGAATGCTTAGAGTGGAGAGAGGAACGTGCTTTCGCTCCACTCCAGGCTTTATCACATTCCCCTCAGCAGGGTGAATACACATCGTCTTTCCTTAAAAAATAATAAGCTGTATAAAATATATCAACTTACCGTGTGGTTTTGAGAAGCATCGCGCGACGCGGAATCATGAATTATTCTACTACAAGCTGAAAGATTATGATTTGAATTTTTGAGTGACAGACAATTAGAAGGGTGGGGGCACACTGGGGGGCCAATCAGTTTTCAGGAGGGGCCAGTGCCCCCATGGCCCCTCCCCTGGCTACGCCACTGTGTGCCTCAGTGGAGCGATGCCTCTTTACAATCCGCCGCTGTGTTCATTTCAGCGAGAGCAATGTCACGCGTGCGACACCTCTAAGCCTCCGCGCGGATTGTGCTGAGAGCCGTTCCGTCTCCTCCCTCCAGGAGTCACTTTCAAAGTGATCCAGAGCTTCCGAGCTCATTAAAGCTTAATCAGAAAATCTATTTTCAGGTCACTTGTAGCTCTGTCAGGAGGATTTCCGATGAATGGAGGGCACTGTTTCTCCGCAGCCCCTCCGCCAAAATGAACACATTGTATTATCAGACCGTTTCAAATGTGCTTGGCGTACCGACAAGAAACTCTTTGCTTTAATATGCTACATCTGGTTGGTGGCCGTTATCTGTGTCACCGTGTGAATGTTTTATAGAAATGTCTTGGCGAGGAAACTGTGTAAGGCTGTCACTGGGATCCTCTCTCAGTGTGGGACCTGAGATACACTTATCTATCTTAAAAAGATAAGAGATTGCATAATCGGATGACACTCGTCCTTAGGAAATAATCTAATGTTTACACCAAGTAGGGACATGTAGAAAGATTCTGTTGCAATGCGGTTTCGTCAACTCGTATAAATAATGTTGAGAGAGGTGACAAAGAGTTTGTAAAAGCATGGAAAGATTCACTGATGTAGCAATAAAATCCTGGCTTGATCGTAAAGTGCTGTTCTGCGTTGTATCGTTTTTAGCAAGCATCAGTGTTTCTCCTACTTATGGTTAAGTATTACATTTGCATGTAATCTATCTGGCGCTGTGTGTGAATGATGAATGATACATCAGACTGTGCAGGGAAGTGAGCTATTATTTTCCTGAGCGCTTTGTTGGATAATAAAACAAGTGGAAAAATCTAGTGGTCAACCAGTTTTGGATTTTTAGGGGCCAATAACCTAATTTTTGCAACATTGTAAATACGTGCCTCTACATGCATTTTTGCAAAGCTCTGAAAATGTATTTAAAAACAATTCAGTCACCAGCCGGAATGAACACTAGTGGAAGTAAAGCACAACTTTTATTCCTTTTAACACAAATTATTATTTCATGGCCTAATTATCAATTAACAAAGACTTATTTTCATGTGGGTGGTCGCACAATGCTACGTTATAACCTCTAAACACTTTAAAAGTTGATGTCCGAGGATTTTAATGCTGAAATATGTCGCCATTCATGGGTTTATCTCCCCCAAAAGTATAAATACTGAGCTGCTCAGATCCTTCAATATCTTTCCAGCCAAAGAAAAAAGTCAAATATCGGCCAGTTGATCAGGCCAAAATGTTGTTCTATCATTAAAACAACACTCATTGACTCATTGACATCTTAATCTAGCCTAATATAGATTAGTTCGCCGGTTTTTGGCTTTTAATCTGGGGTATGTTTCCCAAAAGCACTCTTAGCCAAACAAAGGTCCTTTGTTACTAACATAGTTCAACGATTGTTATATGAGTGTATTTGCATTTGTTGTCCATCGTGTATGTTGTGTGGTGTCACTTCATTTCTGTGTGTGTTGTAGCATTGAAAAATTAAGCAACAGAGCAACGTAATCCACAGGGGTTCATGGAAGTGGGCGGAGCCAAAGAGATATTTTGTCGCGTGTTGCTTTTTTCCGAATCTCTGATTGATGTAATTTTTTTGTATAGTTCTTCACCAGGAATTCTACAGTTAAACATGACTATTTAACATTGATATAATGCTCGCTGATGGCTTGAGCAGAAGCCAATACCATACATTTTCAACCTTGTAGCTCACAATATAGCTTTTTTTTACAGTCTTTAAAGATATTTTATAAGTTATCGTTCAAAATCAGTGTCCCTATGGAAAATGACTGTTGCACTGTATAAGCAAACTAACATTCTACATTCTGTATATTTCATTCCATTTAAATATTTGTACATTTCAATACGTATTTGACGTAGACAAACCTATTTTGAACCAATGTGGTTCAAACGATGGATGTGCGACCATATTACTACAGTTTCAGAAAACAGTCACAACAAGCTTTTGGCAACCATACAACGGGCTAAAAACCTAAGGCCACCCTTAAAAATATTCTTGTTTGCCGTAACCCGACCGACCCTGTCAATTTAGGGCCGACCCAATTTTTTTTTTTTTTTCCTTTTAGTCCGACCGACTTGCCGGTTGTAACCTGCGTTCAGACCGACCGATTTTTTTTTTTTTACTCTTCAAACGACTAATTCAAAATCAATAAAATAATATTAATTATATTTTAGTTAGTATTGTAAAAGTTGCTTGTGTCTACATAGCCAACAAACGTAGGCTACGTTCTTTCTTAAATAAAAACCCGTGGCGTCAGTCATCCGATTATGTTTACACCATTGGTTTAACGTTAAGCGTGTCAATGGCTTGTACGTTCGCTCGTTTCAGTGTTCCCGCTTGGTACCCGGTATTAAAAGGGCAACGGTGCTGAATATCAACCATTTCTATAATAAAAATATTAAACAATTTGTCTGTGATGCAATTTTGCTATTCGCAGTCCAGAAGAGCGAGCGATCTCTCACCCGGAGCCACAGCGCGCACAGCACGACAGCCCTGCTTAATGAGTGACAATGAGGACAAAACGTGGTTACACTTTAGATCTGGGATATTATTCTAATTGTATTTTAGATTTCCGCTTTCAAAGATTATAAAAAGAAGATATTTGAGATGACACCATTACAGAAGCATTGTGTCTAGCGCAACTTCCTTCCCTTCACAGCGCTGCGCTGTCATTTCTTCCTAAAACCCAAACGTACCGTCAGAATCAGCATGATCGGTGATTGTTGTAAAATGCAGTCTGTAGGCTACTGTTGCTAAACTGCGGACGCGTTCAATCATTAAAAGAGCTACTAAAAGCACAAAAGTCTGCGCAAGAGAAGTTGTTCACGACGCGCGACACGCGCTCCGAAATGCACTAAAACGAGACAAGAAAAGTAGGCTATCGCCTCATTTTGGGCTTCATGTGCGCATCTAAACCATCAAATATACATAAAATATAAAATGACCTGCTCTGAGATTCATTTAAACACAGTTTATGTCTTAATTGGATGTAAATTGGGAGAAAATGATGGTGCATCAGTCATCTATTACAGTAGAGTTCTGCATTTGGTCTTAAAGGGGCAGTAGTCTAATAAACGTGACGATTGAGCCAATGCGAATCAAAAAACAAAAGGCAGATAAAAATCACTCACAGCTCTTGAATGAATAACTTAAACTTTAATAAGCATTAATCTAACTATGATAAACTATGTAGTGTCATTTTACATTTGATTACTAGCTAAATTAAATTTCTTTTCAGAGAGAGCGACAGACTTGACTGAAAAGCTAATTTTAGACCTTCCTGAAATTAAAGCACTGTGTATATAGGCTAATTTGTATCTTTGTTTAATTGTATTCTTTGTTTGACCATGTGTTTGTGCTTGTTTTTGCTGATCTCATGTATATATGCATAACAAATAGATATTTTATACATTTTGTGACATTTTGAGCCTAAAATGTAACTGGTCGTATTTTGCATAGCGGTGGATGCACAGTTTGAAGACCCAGTCAGTGACGTCACAATATGCTTTTTTTTTTTTTTAATTCACGATCACCATCTCCAAAATTGTACCTTTTTTTTTTACACTGAATCTTGGAAAAAAAAAATATAGACCTACCTACCGACCCTTTTTTTAAAAAAAATTGCTGTTACTGCAAACCAAAATATTTTTAAGGATGGCCTAATAGGAACCACATACTGTGGCAGCACCCGAGCATCGACATACACACTCTTTCACACACCCTGACGTCCAGCCTAATTCAAATCTTGCGTCATCCCAATGAACTTGTTTGAACAAACACAATTGCATGTCATTTGTTATCCTTAACCTGGATGAGTCAGAAAAGTGATTTGATACTGATGTCAGCATGCCATATACAGTATAGCACATTGAACTATCATAGTGGCTATTGAGAGACAGAGATGGTGGTGGGGTGTGGAGAATTGTGATCACTCCCAGTCCTGAAGGCATAAAACATCCCAGCCCAGTAATATTTCCAGTAAATGTAAATGTCTCCAATTTACCGCTACAGCGAAAAACCGCACCAAAGTCACCCGTCCCTGCGCCTGATAATGATGTTGGGTTGAACACACATCTCTCTCTGTACTCTGTAGGCAATAATGTCAGATGGTGTTTAAATAACTTTGCATATCCATGTGCTGGCAATATTGCGGCTGTGTGGAAATAACGTTGGTTTCGGTCAGTAGCTACTTCATGATTATTCTGTCTGTTAAATTATATTCATCATTCTCCATCGCACAACTGAAAATGTGCAGATGTAGGAGCTTTGTTGGTGTAACGTATTGTTGTCAGGTTCATTTTCTAACTCTAATGTATCTTCATTGCCCTTTACAAAGAGAAAAAAAATATCCTTTTTGCAAATATTGGACTACATTTGTCTCTATACGGCCACTTAAACAGCGCTTATGAGTCATTGTTCAAGCCTTATTTACATAAATGAAGACTTGAGGAACAAAGGGAACCATTTCACACAAGGAAAATGGTGCTATCTTTACAGCAAGCTAACAGTGGGATATGTAATTTATGCAAATGAGGGACACAGATAAAGCCTACTTTTGTCTAACATCATCTATCTAATGGCTAAATTTATCCACACAGCTAATACTAGGTTTTGAGACAATAGTTTTTGGAATATATATATATATTTTCAACAAATGCTGTTAGGGAGCACAGACCTCCTGCTAGTGAAACATGTGGATTAGTGGAGATGCTCAAGTCTTATCCAGGGATATTCATGATATGATTAGGATTGGGTCTCATTAACTCTTGTACACACATATTTAAAACCTGTGTGTGAACGTTTCCACAAGGAAATTGATTTATCAATACGTTTGCAAATAAACAAATTGTAAAATTAGGTTAGGTGTAAAACCAAACCTGACACAAATGCAAAAATCACTTGTGGTGGCATTAGAGACATGGAATATGTTAAGAAGAAGTGTGTATAAATACTACTGTATGTATTAAGAGACTCTAAAATAAGTCCTATTTCAGGGTTATGAAAAAAATGCATTATAGCTGTGATAGGCACTGCATAAAAACAGCTGATAATGTAGTCTAGGCCTTTGCTCGAGAGTGGCTTTACAGAAATATCTTGCTATGCATGCTCTCAGGGCAAGAGCACATCTAGGGAAACACATTTGCAGGGAGTGAAGAATCGCTGTACAGATGATGCTTTGTGCATGTATTATGCTAATTGTGGGCATGACCTCCTTAATTTCAAATGACTCTAGATTAATTCACGTTTGAACAAAGAATACATACGCGCGTGCACCGCTGTTCTTAGCATTAAAACTTTTAAAACTCAACACTTTACAATTATTAGTGATTGAGACCAAATTCTACGTCTAGCACATACATTCTTAGTAAGTAGGAGACTAACCTATATCTGTAGAAATTACCCTAATAGGACCCTGTGGGAAATCATAAACTTTCTATATTAAATCAAATAAGTCTCTTTTAAAATGGAAAATGGGCAAATGAATGAGGGTAAAGAGTATCGGCTGTAAATTACAAAACTCCATCAATTTTCATAGAGATAATTCACCCAGAGAACACATTTTTCGAACACTAATATTTGAAACTCCCTTCATTGTTGTAATTGGTTTGAACCATCAAAGAGTATTTTAATAAGAGTTCATTAATTAGATAGAGATGGTCTTGTTACATTATGTGCCCTTGTCTCCCGGTTGAGCAGAAAATGAGCTCATTTTGGCTGAAAAAAAAAAAGCTAGCGTGAGGCTTTTGAAGAAATCTTTTGATGAAATTTGTACAAAAATATGCCTGTAAGTGACTTTTTTTTGCACCTGATTTGTGAAACATGATGATTTCACTAAAAACTTTCTATTCTTTCTCCATTCTTTTTTTCAGCAAGGACTTAGGAGAAAGATTGAAGCACAGTCTCCTGGATATACACCCAAGCAGAATGGTCTCTCCTGTGGAGCGTCAGGATCCGACTTCAAGCGCCTTCGCATGGAGTCCAGCTCTTTTCGACCTGGATCCTGTGCTTTAGCTTCAGGGCAGACTCAAAGATTGGTTGGGGATGCCACCCAGGGTAACATCCTTCGAAGAAAGGACACCTTCATGATGCCTCATGGAGTTGGCAGTGATTTATTCAACATAACTCTAAGGGATATAAAGAAGGAACCGACTGAAGTTCAGACCTGTGGCCAGTCATCCACAGATCACGCCCCATTGATGTTTGACTTCAAAGATGAAGTAAGTGGACAGATTGACCCAGAGCTCCAGGACTTGTTCGATGAGCTCACCAAGAATGTGCCATCACTCAACGATCTAGAGCTAGAGAAGATGCTAAAGCAAGACGATGACTTTGGTCTGGATCTGGGCCGACCCAGTTCAGCTGGTGCGGCTCCTCCATGTATTCACCTGGATAAGCCAATCAAGACGGAGTACTCACCAGATTTTAGCCAGACAGCTGGAGGCTCTCAACAACTAAGGCCGGCCTCTGCCGGACCTTCGTTTTCAATGGCCAATGCAACTTTATCCACCTCAACCATCACTTCAGGGCACCATGGACAGGTACCTACTGGGGGTCCATCTCGAGGTCTTCCAACATGGCCTGAGATGTCACATGCTGAACAGTTGAAGCAAATGGCTGCTAACCAACAGCAGCCCAGCCCTATGCTTCACAACCACCAGCAGAGTCAAACAGGAGGGGTTAGGAACTGGTCTTCCGCATTAGGTGTTCACCAAACTCCTGGCTCTTTCAATCAGGAGACTCTTCCTGGCAATGCTTCCCTTTCTCAGCAGAGACTTAACGCTCAAAGTGCGGGTCAGGCCAAAGGCATGTCCAACTGTTTTCTCAAGCCCAATGGATTCAACCCTTCCCACCACATCGATACAAAGGTTCTCAGCAGTAAGCCCCTGCTCCATTTCAGCCCTAAAGCACCACCTTCCACCACAGGCAAACAAATGCCCATCATGGCTGCTCCACCCAACAAAACGACCATACAACAGCAGCCGTCGACTGCAGGCCAGGGCATGCACTTTCAGAACTGCCAGCTGCCCATGCAGTCATCGCCCTGCTTACAAACTAAGCCTTTAATTCAAAGGCCTCAACTCAATCCGCATGGTGCTGGAATCGGTTTCAAAATGGGACAGCAGAGACAGGTAAGAGCCTGTGTTGGTCCTTTTAATGATTTTTGCTTGTTTGACTGCATGTGCTCCCATTGACATCTTGTGTAAAAGCCAGAACACACTGGGTCACATTGGGTTGAGATCTGGTGACTGTGGGGGCCATTTTAGTCCAGTGAACTCATTGTCATGTTCAAGAAACCAATTTGAAATGATTTGAGCTTTGAGACATGGTGCATTATCCCGCTGGAAGTAGCCATCAGAGGATGGGTACATGGTGGCCATAAAGGGATGTACATGGTCAGGAACAATGCTCAGGTAGACCGTGGCATTTAAACGATGCCCAATTGGCACTAAGGGGCCTAAAGTGTGCCAAGAAAATATCCCCCACACCATTACACCACCACCAGCAGCCTGCACAGTGGTAACAAGGCATGATGGATCCATGTTCTCATTCTGTTTACGCCAAATTCTGACTCTACCATCTGAATGTCTCAACAGATATCGAGACTCATCAGACCAGGCAACATTTTTACAGTCTTGAACTGTCCAATTTTGGTGAACTCTTGCAAATTGTAGAGTCTTTTTGGTGGTACACGGTGGGGTCTTCTGCTGTTATAGCCCATCCGCCTCAAGGTTGTGCATGTTGGCCCATTCTCCTCTGACCTCTAGCATCAACAAGGCATTTTCGCCCACAGGATTGGCGCATAGTGGATGTTTTTCCCTTTTCACACCATTCTTTGTAAACCCTAGAAATGGTTGTGCGTGAAAATCCCAGTAACTGAGCAGATTGTGGCCGGCCAGTCTGGCACCAACAACCATGCCACACTCAAAATTGCTTAAATCACCTTTCTTTGCCATTCTGACATTCAGTTTGGAGTTCAGGAGATTGTCTTGACCAGGACCACACCCCTAAATGCATTGAATCAACTGCCAAGTGATTGTTTGATTAGATAATTGGATTTATGAGAAATTGAACAGGTGTGCCTAATAATCCTTTAGGTGGGTGTATAGTGTACTCGACACTTTTCTGCATCCCTCAGCCACCTGACTCCTGACTTTTGGCTGGTTCCTGTCCCAGACAGGGATACCCAGAACTACCAAGTTTGGGCCAAAATTCCAAGCTTGGACTGTGTGACACGTCAAGACTTTAGTGAAATAATTATCTTTGCCACATTTTCTATTTAAACACTCTTATCACATTTTCGCTGTGCAGAGCAGGTTGTTCTTGACACAATAGAGTCGTTGTGTCAAAACCACACACCCTGCTTTCTTTCCATCTGTCAGCCTGTGTGTTAGCCGATAGCAGTCTGCCAACTGCTTTAAACTCAATGGATCTGCATTATGCTGTAGGCCTGTTTTTCATTTTGTTTGATTGTTGTTGGTGTCTAGGCGGGTGTAGGGTGCCTTGCATTTGTATTTCCCCTCAAAGCAGTTTGATGGTAGCCTGACTTTCTAGAGCATGGTGGATTAACATGCGAAACTTCTAATTTCTCCGCCTGTCACAGTCACTTGCCGTCAGGGCATAGATGCGCGCAGCGGGATTTGCTAATTGGAGGTTGTTAGCTGCAAGGGACAAGTTGTGGAAAATGACAGTAATCTGCTTAGCCCAGTGCCGGAGGTTGAGGCACTGATTTGTTTTGATTGGGGAGCTCTAGAACATCCCCCCATTTCAGTTCATATAAACAGTATCTCTCGACTTTTTTTGTGGGAAATGATAACGGGAACCACACAAGAGGAGACAACTTTACCCATTCCAAAAGCACATCAGATGGAGGGAGTGTGGAGAGGCATGCTTGATTTTTGACACAAATATGTTGTTCACTCACATGAACATACAGCTCTTTTTGCAGCCATTGCTAGGGGAGAGATGTTTAGCCTCTTTAAGAACTTTTTCAGTGGCCCTTGTCTTGTGTTCTGTACCTATTGCACAGATCCAAAACAATGATATAATTTTCTTTCTCAAGTGTTTACGTTCACATAAGCCATATGTCGAAAATAAATTAAGGTTTTTGATGAAAACATTCCAGGATATTCTCCATATAATGGACTTCAATGGGAACCAAACGGTTCAAGGTCCAAATGAGAGTTTCAGTGCAGCTTCAAAGGGCTTTAAATGACACCAGACGATCAATAAGGGTCTTAACTAGGACCCTTCGAGTCATGACTCGAAAAAAGATTTGTTCATTTTGATGAACGAGTTTGAAGAGGAGAGTCACGAACGCTCATCACAGAACAGAGCAAGGCTAGCATTTGTGCTTATAAAACTATTGTGCTTTTATTTATTTTTGAAATGACAGATCATTTCGCTAGATAAGACCTTTATTCATCGTCTGGTGTCGTTTAAAGCCCTTTGAAGCTGCACTGACACTCTCATTTGGACCTTGAACTGTTTGCTTTCCATTGAAGTGCATTATATGGAGAAAATCCTGGAATGTTTTCCTTAAAAACCTTAATTTCTTTTCGACTGAAGAAAGAAAAAGATGGGCATCTTGGATGACATGGGTGTGAGTAAATTATCAGCAAAAGTTTTTTTTATAATAATAATAATAATAATTCGTTACATTTATATAGCGCTTTTCTGGATACTCAAAGCGCTTCACATAGAAGGGGGGGATCTCCTCAACCACCACCAATGTGCAGCATCCACCTGGATGATGCGACGGCAGCCATAGTGCGCCAGAACGCTCACCACACACCAGCTTACTGGTGGAGAGGAGACAGTGATGAAGCCAATTGGTGTATATGGGGATGATTAGGAGGCCATGATGGACAGAGGCCACTGGGCAAGTTTGGCCAGGATGCCGGGGTTACACCCCTACTCTTTCGAAAGACATCCTGGGATTTTTTATGACCACAGAGAGTCAAGACCTCGGTTTAACGTCTCATCCGAAGGACTTTTTTTTAAAAGTGAACTACTCCTTTAAGTGCTGCACCAGTGGAAATGAAGCCAGAATGTCTGTTCCAACAGGGAGAAAAATAGGCAATGGACAGTCTTCCCACAGTGAACTGAATTAGTAATGCCATGGAAATAAAGGTTCCGAAATGGTGCCGTGATCCCACCGGAGCCCTCAAGAACTTTTGTTCAAACTGAATTTTCTCCCACTGGGTGCAATACACAAAATGCAAGTAAAGAGACCAGAATGTCAGGTCTGTTTCTTGTTTCCTTGTTCTCACAGCCTGCTGATCAGTTTTCTGCCTACAGTACATACGGCAAACAGAGTATCTGCGATATCACAGGCTGTCATAAGAGTCGAGTGGAAATCTTTTTATTGCCCGTGGAGAAAAAATGTGCTGCATGCACTACCTGAGAAAGAAAAAAAGAATGCCTCAGACAGTGTAATATATCACATTGAGAGACCTGCGTGCCCCAAAAACTTCAAGCAGCGCCTGATACTTTCTGATTAAAGTGCTTTTACACCGACTAGTCAGTATGCAGGAGCGATTCAAGTATTTCTGCCTCTGATGTGAGACTGTAGCTGTGCTGCAAAACCTGGTGAACTGCCTAACACTTCCTGCATAGCAGACATCTATAGTAGCATTAGACAGTGGTGGAAGCTCATTATTGACTGAATTAAAACACTGTACGTTGGCAGCGATGCCGTGCGTCACACTATTAGCACCCCCACTGAAGACTTGCCTCTCAGTTGGGTAATACCGTCTACCAAATGGTGATGAGGTGGTGATGGCGCAGTGAATAAGACACAAGCCTTTGGTGTGAGAGATCCGGGTTTGAATCCACTGTGAGACACCAATGTGTCCCTGAGCAAGACACTTAACCACTATTTGCTCCAGAGGCATGCAACCTCTGAAATATATAGCAATTGTAAGTCGCTTTGGATAAAAGCGTCAGCTAAAATGAATAAAAAAAATATTTTGGGCTGAAACAGCTATTTTACGTTTCGGGCCAAAATGGTTTTGGAGGGCTGAAATCAGTGACCGGAACATAATTATATTTAAAATCGTCTGCTTACTCTTGCTAAAGTACTGTTCCCCCTATCCGATCTCACAGCATTTCATATGAATTTTACGAGGTGGCGTATGTAATTCATACGAATAACCTACCCCTGACCCCACCAATAGCGTTGGTTCCCCTGAGAAACTTTGCATTCTTTCTCGAAAGCATCGAAATATCCCCATTGTTCCTACTACCTCCTATTCGCCCATCATTGCGAACGAACGCTGTTCAATCCATAAAAAAATGTAGGGTTTTATGTGGTTCAGTGGTTTTAAACTAAAACGACATTTCTTTTGATTAGTCCCCCAGACAGCAAACTGACATTGAATCAACGTGGAAACGACGTCTCTCATGACATTAAAACAACGTTGATTTTGCTCATCGAATTAACGTTGAACCAACGTCAGACGCGGCATTCTTCAAAGCTAAATGAAAATCGAAAATTGGTTTGCTTTCATAACGTTGAAACAACGCGTTGATTTCAAGTTGATTTTCCGTTAGTTTTGAAAGAATGACGCGTCTGACGTTGGTTCAACGTTAATTCGATGAGCAAAACAATGTCAGATCAACGTTGTTTCGATGTCATATTTCCACGTTGATGCAATGTCAGTTTGCTATCTGGGCCACCATCTTGGATTTAGTTTTCCTCAGATTGTCATGGTGAATTCTGGGATTTTCTATGGAGGCAGCACACTAGGTTTTGAAATAGAGCATGTGTTTCATATATTAACAGTATAGGGCACTGAATGGACAGATGAAGTAGACCTGATAACCATAGTATTGGTATCATAACTAAATATCTTTAACAAAAAAAAAGGTGGTTTAGGAAGTTCCCAATTAATTACTTGGGCCAGTAGGCAATTACCTACATGTAACAACCACCCATAATGCCCAAGTCAAATAAGCCCACGGTTTGTGTGTCATTTGGATCCCGAAAATGTAAGTAAGAAAGAAAAACCTTGTAAGTGTCAGTAAAAAAACCTTATTAAGCCCTACTGTGTAATGCTGTAAGCTATAGAGCTATGGTCATAAAACTAAGCTTTTAGATATCATCTCACTAAAACATAATATTGGAAGATATAAGAGCTTTTCACACTGGGAATAGTTAACCCTGGGTCATTTTAAACCCAGGGTAATCGGACTCCTGGGTTATCTTGCTTCACGTACTCTCCTCATACTATACATTGCACATTCCTAAACCCTGGGTTAAATTAATATATTTACAGTGTCAGTGTTACTGACTGGACAAATGCAGTACGTTACCCGTTTACATAAAGCATTGCACGTCCTCAAATTACACATTGCTGACTGCAATATCAAGTTTTGTTCTGCTTGAACTTTTCGAACTATAAAAGGTAAGAATGATGTTCTCTTATTCACTCCAGTTGTTGCATTTTCCATGGCCATTTGACATTTTTCCTATCATATGCAGAAACGACTGTTTATATACATTGTGCAGCGTTTCCGTGACTAGCATAATGCTAAGCATCTAGTTCTAACACCGCATCGTTTCACACTGTACAAGTTTGGTACCACAAAGCGGAGTAAACACTGCAAAAGAGCAGGGTTTCATAACCCTGGGTAAAAAGCGGTGCTAGCCTTTAAATTACAAGTGAAACGCTCCTTTACCCGGGGTTAAAAGAGGTGCTTAGAATGACGATAAACACTGTGTGAAAAGGCTTGTAGAGTGACAACCCAGACAGCAACATAGTGTCGGCCAAGATCTGGGCCACATTTGATCCATGTGTGTACTGCGAACAGATTTTATGTAAATAGCCTGCTATACTGTTAGAAAGATCTCATTGATTTGCATTTTAAGCCATCAGAATTCAATTTTACTTTATGGCCATTTAGCCTGGGTTTACAACACGGCAAAAAAGGCGGCAAAAAAGAAACCAAACATGAGGTGGTCAAAACGGAGTGGAGTGCATCGATATTGACAATCAGATATACAGCGTGCTAACCTTGAAAATCCAGCTGTATTGTAACAATAACTTAGCTCATACCTGTCAACACTCCCGTTTCCCCTGGTTTTCCCGTAGACTCCTTCCGGTTTGTTATTTGTCCCGGGAAACTAGTCTAACTTTGTCACACTTTCATACATGGTGTGTTCACTTCACATAGACAGCAAAAGGCTTTAAACTATACCAGACGATGAATAAGGGTCTTATGTAGCGAAACGATCGCTCATTTAAAAACAATACTGCCGATAGTTCGACAGGGAGCGCGCAGGCGCAGCTGTTAAAGGGCCACACCTTATTTCCATGCAGCTCTTAAAGGGGCCACACCTTAATTTCCACTCGTTACAAGTTGTGCATTTGACTTCCCCCTCAGCCTATTATTATAAGTGCTGCTGCTAATGTTTTTTTTTTATATATATTAATAATTAACCAGATTATTATATGTAGGCTTAATATGTGTAGGTAGGATAAGCCTACCCATAAAGATTTTTATTTAAAAGGTATTTTATGTTGCTTAATGTTTCACATGCAACAGGTGAGCCAGTGTACAATTATTTTTAATGTATTTTAATTTTTCTGTGCATAATTTATTTAGTTAAACTACATAAATGCCATTATTCTGTGACATATCCCAACTGTTACAATAAAACATCAATTGAGCAATATAACATGCAGTTTTATTCAGTATGAGCAATATTTAGCTTTTTATGTTAAATTGATACTCTGAGAAATTTATATTCTCGGGAAAATAGGCGCTTAACTAATGACTAATGAATTAATCGATAATTTTCATCCCTACTATAAAAGCTAAGAATCAAATATAATCAACAAACATTTTTTTTCTTCTAAATTTTCAATTAACGATTTTTATTTTAATCGGACTATTATTTCATTCAGGCATTGCATTGTAAAGTTTAATCATCCACCAAATAAAATCGTTTCAGTCGTATCTCATATTTTTGGTACTATTCACACAAGCAGTATAATATAGCATAGAATATATTTTAAGGTAAATGAAGTTTTGAGCATCAGGTTTGTGTTTTCTCACACTTTAAAGTGCCTGACTGAAGCTCTTCATTAATGCAACATAAATGTGAGTGGGAATGAGTCGGTTTAGCGTGGGGGTTGGGGTTGAGTGCCAGGTTGTTGTAGCCATGTTTCCTGGGAAAACGATCTGGGGCCAAGTCCAGATGCCGAGCTGGTCCCAAGGGAGGGCGTCCTGCCTCCAGTCGGCAGGAAGTGCTGTGAGAGAGCAGCGGGGCCCGGGCCTGGAGTCCTGTCAACTGCTTGTAATGCTGGTGGAATGGGAGCCTAAATCACATTTCTCCTTTATGGAGTCCGCAGACACATGTGGTATTCATTTAACGATGCACTGGTGAAGAACGAGGAGGGAAAGAGAGATGGAAAACAGCTTTATGACACATCAGGATCACAAAGAGTGGATTACAGAGACGGCCACACTAACGAGGCTTTAGCTCCCCCACATAACAAAGGGTTTGGGTTTGACTGAGGCAGTCGATTTCAGGCAAATGTGAACACAATCTGGCTTTGTGGTCACAACTTATGAGAATGATCTGAATTTCTCACGGTATCGACTAGTGGAGGGAGTTCAGATGTAATGAATAGACCTGGACAGAAGTGAATTGGACATAGTCGTCATAACAATATGACCTGAATTTTAACCATGTTAGCATGTGTGGAATGTGACGAGAGGCTTTACGTTATTCAAATATGTGGCATTTTTCTATCTCTCTCTTTCTTTAATAGCTTTAGCAAGCATGCTAATAGGTTGATAATGTAACGCTATTTTACACTTTAAAATTATTTTTTTCTAAAGTTGTAATAAAACGGATAATTGAAGTACTATTTCAGTTTTTCTACATCAAAACTTTAGGATTAATTCAATGTTACATCTATCTTTGGAATTGTTTGTGAAATTTACTTGTGAAAATGATTTCTACACCTACTTTTTAGCGCATCTATAAATGTTAAAACTAAAAAAATATGCAATTCATGCATACAATGACTTAAGTTCCTCTTCTATGATGACTATGTTCATTTCTGGATTATTCATTATTTTTTGGGGGGATAGATTCAAAAATGCCAGGCTGGTGCAACTGTCTGACATCATAATGAAGAAGAAAAAAAGCCTAATTAAAAGGCCTCAATTCAGTCAATTATACAATTATTGGAAAGAGAAACATATTAATTGCTTGTGATTTGTCATTATTATTTATCGGTTTACTGTTTATTTGGAAAAACTTTTGTTTGCCAAATGTGGTGCGTGCGATTAACAAACATGCAGGGATAAAAACATTAAACAGGAAATGATATCATAACATCATATAATTTGATATTTTATGAAAAATTTAGTTTAGACCATAAAATGTCATGTCGGATGACTCCCGGAAAAAAAATAAAATAAAAAAATAAATCGCTAGCAGTAGTGTTTCAAATGGCAGTAGTGTTTCAAAAATCGCTAGCAGTAGTGTTTCAGTAGCAATCGCTAGCCGTAGTATTTCAAATGGACTCTGCGGACGAAAAGAAGCGACCAGCGTCCAGCACAATCCAGATACCCACGAAAACTCCTCGTAAGTAAAAAAAAAAAGAAAGAAAAAGAAAAAAAGCCTTATCTAGTGCAGCAAGCGAGCGTGCGAACCGAGAACGAGCATGAGACTGGTTGCAGTTTCTCTTACGGCCACTGGTGTCAGTAACTGCAGATCTTCCGCAATGATCCTTTAAAGGGATAGTTCACTTTGAAATTAATTTTTGATATGTTTTATCTTACCTCAAGGGCATCCAAGATGTAGGTGTCTTTGTTTCCGCAGTATTTTCAATTTTGATATTTTTAGGTCAAACCGTTTTTGTCTGTCAGTCATATAATGGAGGTCTATGGTCACCACCTCAAAGAGCATGCACAGAGAAGTCCAAATTAAACATGATTTAATGACTCGTAAATGTAAGTACACATTGATGGCCCAAGACACGAAACGAGCGGTTTGTGTGAGAAAACGTACAAGCGCCGGAAGTGATATCTCGCGCGTGTACGTCACTCATTGTTTGCACAGAGATTTCGGAAGCGTTACCTTTCACTCAGGAAATCGTAATGGAAGACGATTTAAAAATATCAACAGACAAAGTTGAATTATTTTTGCAACCGCGCGAGAGATCACTTACGGCGCTTTCCAGCGCTTGCGCAGACCAATGCTCCCGCGGCCTCAGATCACTTGGACGTGGCTGTGGTTACAAGAGGTAAAAACGATATAAATACAGTTCGTTTTCTTACACAAACCGCTCGTTTCGTGTCTTAGGCCATCAGTGTGTACTTACATTTACGAGTCATTAAATCATGTTTAATTTGGACTTTTCTGTGCATGCTCTTTGAGATGGTGACCATAGACCTCCATTATATGACTGACAGACAAGAACGGTTTAACTTAAAGAGAAACCAACATCTTGGATGCCCTCGAGGTAAGCTAAAACATCAAAAATTAATTTCAAAGTGAACTATCCCTTTAAGACTTAGTTCTTCGTCAGTTCTTGGTTTCTCAATGTTGCTTGTTTGTTTGCTTTTGTTTAAAGTCTTGTTTATCATCATTCTGCATCACGGTGGATATTGCTACACAGCCTACACTTGACAATTATAGTTTTTAGAATTTTTCGCTATAATTTTTAATTTAAATTTTAATTTTTAATCTAAAAGTTTTAGTCGTCAGTTTTAAAAATTTTAAATAGGTCTATATGTTATTTTGTAGTAATGTGTAAATCTACATTATAATATTAGATTTAGATGCATATATCACTTTGTACCAGTGGCATTCTTGTCCTCTTCCGAAGTTTTTATTTTTAGAGCAATCTTCTCAGGAAGAGATTCATCTTTTCATTGTGATAGGAGCTTATCACAGCTCCGGA
Source organism: Pimephales promelas (assembly GCF_016745375.1). Next base: position 1,893,500 of record NW_024121877.1, on the reverse strand, counting down.
CTGAACTCACTCGCCCTCTAAATTAATTATCAGACATCCCAGAGCTAATCCATCAGGGAATGTGGCATCTATGAGATCCACTTAGAAACCAAGTATCTCTAGAAAGTGTTCTCTCTGAATAATCTCTGTCGCAAACTCTCATATTCTTCCGTGTCTCTGTGGTCTACTGTGGAATTCCTCCCATGACAGAAGAGATCTTTTAGTGTTTTCATTTCTGGACCTCTTGAGTGAGGCTTTAGAGGGAGTTTCTCTCTTAAAGACATCTGTTCTCAAATTAATAGCCTCGCGTAACGCAGTGGGGTTTCAGTAAAATCCTTTCTGCCCTGGGAAATGTTTCGTGTCAACACTGTGATTGACATTGTATACACAGTGTGTTTGGCCGTCCGGGCTGCCGTTCTCAAACAGAGTTTGCTGAGGACAGAAGCCTTCAGCCTCTGCTGTGTTGTAGTTTTAGATGCTCCTGCGAGATCTGGCCGCTTTAAAAGTCTCTCAGGTTCAGGCCAGGGTTGTTAATAAGTACTTCAATTTACTGACGCTATTAGACACAAAATTGTTCTGGTTTTCAGTGCAATGGTCTTTTTCCTAGACATTCATTATGACACTGTGTAATAGTTTGGAGTTCCTGCCAGAAAGCCCAAATGTGACTCAGCGACAGATACTTTCTCTCAAATTCTGTTAGGGTTTTACACTCATGTACAGTAATTCCAAACCTGCATGCCTTTCTTCCATAGAACACAAAATGAGATATTTAGTAGAATGTTCAAGCTGCTCTTTTCCATACATAATGGAACGTGATTCCATTTAAATAATAAAATAATCCATTCTCTGTATTGCTTTTATAACATATTTGAATATGTGTGAGTATAAATGTGATTTTGATGTCAGATTTTAAGCTAAAATGACTCTGTAAAGGCTCTGAAGTCTTCATACAAAAGTACGGTATGAGACATGGGGAAATATACCACACAAGTGGACTGCTATGACACATTTGTGGTCCTTTTTGGACCTTTTTTGAACTAAACATCTCCTTTGGTATACTATGGAACAAATAAAGTTTGAATCCAAAGCAACCTACTTAGGATTATTTAGGTATAGATTTTAACAGCTCATGCATTCCTTGGGAATCAAACATTACATTGGTGTTGCTATTGCTACTGTTTCCGAACTAAGTTTTTGGCAACCAATAAAAGTTTATTAATCTATATTTGATAACTGTATAATTTTTTTTTTAAAGATATCAATAAACTTTGAAAAACCACTTACTCTTTCCCCGCCAGCGTTTTATAAAATGAATCAAATTTGACCTATATGTTGTTGAATGTTAGGTGATCACGTTACCTTACTTGTGCGTAAGCAACTTCTATCTGGGATATATATTTTAGGGAGTACTTTCAATTACTACATTTGGTGGAACTTTCGCGAACGTTACAAATTGTGCACAAAACAATCCTGTTCGCTGTTCTGCCCTTGTTAATTAGTACAAACAGTATCACTTAAAGGAGTGGTTCATTATATATATATATATATATATATATATATAAACTTTTGCTGATAATTTACTCACCCCCATGTCATTCAAGATATCCATCTCATTCTTTCTTCAGTTGAAAAGAAATTCAGGTTTTTGATGAAAACATTCCAGGATTTTCTCCATATAATGGACTTCAATGGGAACCAAACGGTTCAAAGTCCAAAAGACAGTTTCAGTGCAAACTGTAAACTGTTTAAAGGGCTTTAAACGATTTCAGACGATGAATAAGGGTCTTATCAAGCGAAACGATCGCTCATTTAAAAAATAAATAACAAAGCGTAAGTTTTAAAAGCTCAAATGTTCACCTTGCTCTGTTCTGTGATGCTCCTGTTCGAACTCGTTTATCAAAATTAATGAATCTTTTTTCGTGTCATTTGGTTCATTCAACAAACTAAATGAACGAGTTGACTCAGGAAAAGATTCGTTCATTTTGATGAACAAGTTCGAACAGGAGAGTCACGAACGCTCATCACAGAACAGAGCAAGGCGAGCATTTGTGCTTATAAAACTTGCGCTTTGTTATTCATTTTTTTAACGAGCGATCATTTCGCTTGATAAGACCCTTATTCATCGTCTGGAATCGTTTAAACAGTTTTCCTTTGAACAGTTTGCACTAAAACTGTCTTTTGGACCTTGAACCGTTTGGTTCCCATTGAAGTCCATTATATGGAGAAAAATCCTGGAATGTTTTCATCAAAAACCTTAATTTCTTTTCGACTGAAGAAAGAAAGACATGGACATTTTGGATGACATGGGGGTGCGAAAATTATCAGCAAAAGTTTTTTTTTTTTTTAAAGTGAACTACTCCTTTAACACTACACTGAAACCGATTGCAGTTTCTGTTTTTATAATTGATTACAATAGCGCTCTGCTCTCGTCCAAGTTTAGTTTTTCACGGCTAAAGTACCAGCGCTCAACCATTTAATCAGTGCTTTGAAAGAGAAACTAACATGAAATATCACAGCCTCGGTATAAGAGCATTTCAGCAAAGTGCAAAAAATGGGATAAGTGGGCCTATGAGATTATCTGTTATTGCGTGCTTCTGCCCTGTGGCTGAATAAATTTGTCCTTTGCTGGCAGCAATTGGGTTGCGCCCCATAGGATCGTTCTCATCCGAGTACAGCAGGGCTTGAACACCACTATCAGTAAACCTTTCCTACTGTATGCCAAGAAAGTCGAGATCCTCTGATTTAAAAGCTAAAACTGTTTACATGTTTAAACAACATGTGCTTTCTAGATATAAGAGCAAGCATTTATTTACAGTCCATGTGCGACTGCAGGCATATTAAAACGACAGGATGTTTTGAGAATTTCGGACTAATTTGCCCTCCCTTTGGTACCATTATGTCCCCATTATGGATATAGTCATGGACGTGTTTTCTCCAAGTGATAGAACAGTGTGGGAAAGGCTATGGAAAATCCCTATCACCACACACAGGAAGTCACATGTGAACAGTGACTGTGTAACATCAGACTCACCATAAACAAAGCTCTCCCTCTAGTGGGCTAATCGTTCAATCACAGTTGGATTTAATGCAGTGGCCAGTTTAATTTAACACATTTTCTATTTGTAGGGAATATCACCAGGACCCCGTTTACCAGCGAATGGGCGTCCGGCAGATATAACAGGCCAGGCTCAACAGCAAAGGCCTCCAGTTCTCAGCTCTCAGCAGAAGAACCCAGGCCAAGACCAGAACATTCAACGACAACTGGGTCAACCGCAACACAACATCGCTGATGCAGTGAGTGCTAAATACGTATACGACTATTCGGTTTTCTAAATGTTTACTGAGAAATAATGCTTTACATCATTTTAATTTAGGACAGTTTTTTTTTTTTAACTAGATCTTCGTACTAGTTACGGGTATACACAACAGCCCTTGTAAAACTTTCCTCTGTGTCAACTATATTTGTGATCCTATGAATGACAACTGACTATTTGGTCCGTTGTAATCTAGTTTTTATTCCTTAACTTTTAAATGATGTCCTTTTTCTGTAAATGTTTCAGGAGAAACTGAGCACGCAGGATCAGTTCAGTCGTCATCTAACACGGCCTCCACCGGACTACAAACACCCACGCAATGGAGTTGGAGCTCAACAGCCTGGCTTATACTCAGGTGTGCTTATGTCTTCAGACTGTGTCTGTGTATCTATTAGCAGTAGCAAGTCCAACAAAAACGGTTCACCAAGACCAAATACATCAACATTGTCATATTAATGACAATTAATTAATATCAATAACATGCTAAAACCATTCCGAAAGTTGTCATGATTAAACTACATTTAAAGGAGCTGTATGCAAGAAATTTATTGAAATTAATAAAAATTTTTCCCTGATATGTCACTGACTAGGAATTAAGAAATCATGTTCATTTCAAATACTTATATCACTGACAACAGTAGTCAGGATATTGTCATTTAAAAAGTAAAGTTGCAGCCTTTGACTGATGTTGTCAAGTTGTGTTTTGTTCTGATGCGTCACCCTCCACCGATCTACCAATCACGGAGTCAGTAGTGTTGCGGCATTCAGGTTGCCAGCTCTGCTCTAGTTACCTCAGCTGCAGATCCAAACGTGTCGGAACGTTGCTTAACCACAAAACCTTGATATGAATCCGAAATACTTTGTTACAAGTCCGAAATAAATAATTGTCACTGTGTAGGACTCGTCACTTGCAATTGGAAGCTTCTTGTAGAAGCCTACATTCCTGCTGGATCCTGCAGCATATCTGGCAACCTTGAGTCATGGGGGAAGGCGGGGATACACCCTAATTTGAAAGTGATTGCAGTACCAGTTTTGGCCACAATCTTGCATACAGCTCCTTTAAAAGAGAACTCCGGCGCAAAATGAACCTTTGGTCTAATTACACATTGCTACCTAGTCAACCGTTATCTGAGATTTGTTTTCATGATTGCCGAATGTAAATAGTTTTATCTCTAAAAACAGTTTAGCCTATAACGCTAGTATAACGCTAGTATATGGGGCATAGAGCAATGACAAATAAAAATCGCTTGTTATTACCACTAACAAGGCTCAAAATAGCCCCACACTAACACGACAGCATAATAAGGGTCCCTACATTCAAACCGAAGCATTGAGAACTTTGTCAGTGTCCAAACAGTTTAATAAGAAGATATTTTATACACACAGTCAACTTCGCGAATACAGGAAGAAGCCATCTTTGAAAAATAGTCTCTTCCAGTCGATCTACGAACACCGATCCATGTGCGCTGGTGAGGTGTGAATAAGGTGATAAGGTGAGCGCGAACAGTAGGCTACGTGTACATATTGAAGAGAAGAAAACGGTTTGTGTTTGTGTTTCTTCTGGAAACAACGGACCATTTGAGATTCTGCTCAGTTCAGCGCACTTGGATTGGCGTTCGTAGATCGACTGGTAGAGACTATTTTTCAAAGATCTTCTTCTTCCTGTATTCGCGAAGTTCACTGTGTGTATAAAATATCTTCTTATTAAACTTTATGGACACTGACAAAGTTCTCAAGGCTTCGGTTTGAATGTAGGGACCCTTGTTATGCTGTCGTGTTACTGTGGGGCAATTTTGAGCCTTGTTAGTGGTAATTTTTATTTGTCATTACTCTATGCCCCATATACTAGCATTATACTAGCGTTATAGGCTAAACTGTTTTTAGAGATAACACTATTTACATTCAGCAATCATAAAAACAAATCTCAGATAACAGTTGACTAGGTAGCAATGTGTAATTAGACCAAAGGTTCATTTTGCGCCGGAGTTCTCCTTTAAAGTAAATGCAAAAAATGATACTCTTGCTATTATGCTGATGATACAATATGATTAATTAAACTCAGGTTTTGATTAAGGAACCACACCAAACCTTAAATCAGGTATTATACATTTTACACATGTAAATCAGTATTTTAAACCACCAATATTTTGTTTATACATATACAACAGGCAATGGCTCAGACCAAAATGACCTCCAACCTTTATCGTGCCACATGCCCAGTGGACAGGGTACTAAGATGGTGCCCTCCTCAGGGGAGAGAAGATTTCCGCTCGGACAAGACCCCAATTCAGGACCCACAGGTGCAAACCAGCTACGACAGCAACCCAGCGGCCTGATCCGAATGGTGCATCAGCAAAACAAGCCTCAGTTCCATGGGACAAACAACCAGGGTGCCACTTTTCGATCAAGCACTGTGAGGACCAGCATCGGTCAAGACTCCCTGCTGGGTCAAAGACTGGGTGACATGAACACCAATGCCAGCAGGATGGACACGGCTTTGAGCTGGGCAACCAGTGCCAAGCAGAGTGGAGCTCTACCAGGTCTAGATGTCAAAAGGCTCCCCAATACAGTGACCCCACAAAGTGACATTAATTTTTCTCCGAGGTCAGTTTGCCCACCTAACCAGGTGGCACCTCATTCTAGCCTGCTACCATTAAACCCTGTGACCAGAAGCTCTGCTCCCAGATCCAGTCAGCCTAGAATACCCCCACTACCTGGGGTGACTTGCCTGAGCCAGTCTTCCCCCGAACAGCAGGGTTGCCCGACCACATTTGGAGGGCTGAGCCAAAGCTCAGCAACTTATCAGAACAACCGAGCAGGCCGGCTGACCTTTGACTTCCTACCGGAGGATGACAACACGGTACCAGGGTTAAACGCAGACTCTGATTTCATCGACTCCCTGCTTAAATCGGGTTCGAGCAACGATGACTGGATGAAAGACATCAACCTGGAGGAAATACTAGGCGGACATTCGTAAAACAACAGACTCGAAGCATGAGAATTATGTTCGAAATGTCTGTTTTAGGATTGCCTGATGTGAAAGGCCTGTTAAAATATTTTAATATCCTTGTATTTGAGTGCAAATCAAATGTATTATATGTACTAGTATATTGTTGGGCCGTTACTTCATATCTTCTACTAACATGTTGTAAAGTTTCACGTTCATTGCTTCGGTGTTTTTTGTTTTTTTTAAACAACCACACACTACCCCCTATATTCATATCAGTTATCATTAAAATGCTGTGAGATTTCTGTTAGAGCTTTTGTTACTCCATTAGTAGAGATTGATGTAAAATAAATGCCATAATGGAGCCATCGGTCATGCCATCGACACTTAATTTAAAGGAGTAGTTCACAACTTTTGCTGATAATTTACTCACCCCCATGTCATCCAAGATGTACACGTATTTCTTTCTTCAGTTGAAAATAAATTAAGGTTTTTGATGAAAACATTCCAGGATTTTCTCCATATAATGGACTTCAATGGGAACCAAACGGTTCAAGGTCCAAATTTAGAGTTTCAGTGCAGCTTCAAAGGGTTTTAAACGACACCAGACGATCAATAAGGGTCTTATCTAGGACCCTTCGAGTCATGACTCAAAAAAAAGATTTGTTCATTTTGATGAATGAGTTCGAACAGGAGAGTCACGAACGCTCATCACAGAACTTATAAAACTTAAACTTTGTTATTTATTTTTGAAATGTCAGATCGTTTCACTAGATAAGACCCTTATTTATCGTTGGTGTCATTTAAAGCCCTTTGAAGCTGCACTGAAACTCTCATTTGGACCTTGAACCGTTTGGTTCCCATTGAAGTCCATTATATGGAGAAAACATTCCAGCATTTTTCATCAAAAACCTTAATTAATTTCTTTTCGACTGAAGAAAGAAAGACATGGACATCTTGAATGACATGGGGGTGAGTAAATTATAAGTACATTTTTTTTAAAAGTGAACTACTCCTTTAACAAGCAGACAGTTTGAAATTATTTACTTTAATCTGGCTCTTATAGTTCAAAGTTATAAACCTTAAATATTTTACATTTAAAATACTATTGTGTGAAATGAAACGTTCAGATCCGTTTTGACTAACCATTCTCCAATTACATATCAACGGGTATTGAAAAAGAGCCATTTATATATAATTTTATTACACACCTAAAAGAGTAAAATCTGTAAAGGGAATAGACATATGCTTAGAATGTTTGATGTTGTTAACTGATGAAGTCAACCTTATTTAGAAAGACACAGCAAGTTTTGAAAGTTCTTATTGGTAATATTGTATTTGTACATCTGTATCTCAGTTATACGAAAGATATTTTTTCTATTTCTTTTCTATAATGCACTATAATTCTGTCATAAGTGTATATCATATTGTCAACTTAGCCTTTGATAATAAACTACATCAAAGAAGAACATTTACAAAACATTTTGACTATTTCTTATATTTAATGTCAAATGGAAGTGAAGTACTACAAGGCTCTGTCTTAGGTCCTCTGTAGTTATTACTAGATTCAGGAAAATCTGATCATATCAGCCCTGATTCATATCAACGGTTATAAAATACTGCTACTTAATGCTCTTAATATTGCAGCTATGTAGTACCTAGTCAATCTTCGGCCACACTTTTTATCAGGGGTCCTTAACTAACACAAATGTAGATATGTTAACTAAAATCTAAGCGATTGATGTCTCTCCATAGACAGCTACGCAAGTTACGCAACTACCACTTTGTAAAAAAAGTTAATAGAGATCATAAAACCAATCCATATTAATTAAGTGGTTTAGTCCAAATATTCTGAAGATACACAATCGCTTTATACGCTGAACCGAATTAATTTAGGCTTTTATTCACATATAAACATTGATGCGCATAAACAGTAGCTATATACAAATAAAATAAACACGTTTATTGCCAGATAGGAATCAAATACTTTGCAAGGCTTTGAATTAAGATCTTGACTTAAAATGATTAAACCCTGTAACTTGAGACATAAGCCTTTTCCATCATGACTTGAAACTTGACTTGAGACTTGATACTAGCAGCCCATATCAGATCCAGATTGAAGGACAAAAACGGTATGGAAGGAAGATCATATAAACACCAGAAAGGTGGTAGACATCTACGGAACATAAGTTTTGAACATTTGTTAAATGTTCATATGTCTAAATGGTAAAATGGGAAGACTAAAAGTTCAAATTAAGCCCGAATTTTAAAGGAGCATATACAACGAGAGGTGGGCTGGATATCAGGTGCAAACCCTGGTTCAAACCTCTTCAGAAAAAAGGCACGGTCCCATTCCAGTCAATAACAGCACCCTCCCACTTCGTCCTAATGGTCATCTCTACAGATGGAAACTTTTTCTCTAGGTCTCCCTGAATGTCTTTATTTTCAGCCTCCCAGTGATGAGAGTGTGTATCTGAAATACAAAAAAGCAAAACAATATGATTCACACAACTACTGTATATAACAAGCAGGCTTCAATGAGAAAGAGATCTGGGTTTAGCTATTGACTGCACCTATGGTGAGCACTGTTGTGTTGAGCTGAGTCGGTTGGCCGTTGTAGAAGTAAAGCTGGAAAAGATGCTCCATCTTCCAGTCAGAGAGCAACGAACGGTTTGGGCTGAACAAAACACTGTAAGTGCCGTTGATGTTGCACACCCAGATAGGCAGCCTGGGGGTTTTCAGCATGCTGCCCACCTTAGGAAAAAAGGGATCCACTCAACATGAATGCTCTTAAAATATAATATAGTTATATATACATCATTTAGAGTGTAATCTCTGATTATATTATTAGTTGTATTCGAAAATAGATTCTACAACATGAGAACTAGCAATGTTATCAGATAGTATGAAGGATTTTTACGGAAAATATAATTCATTACTAAAACTAACACAGATATCAACATTCAGCATATGAATTAGGGATGCACCGATCCACATTTTTTCACTTCCGATCCGATCCCGATACCTGACTTTGGATATCGGCCGATATCGATACTTTTCCGATACCAGAGCTGTGTTTGCTTTAATAGTATTTATCATTGTTGATTTTATATGATGCTGAAATAAACTCCTCTCTACAGGCAAGGATGATATGTACGTATGTATGTCAATATATATATATATATATATATATTAAACAATAGATAGACAATTAAACAAAGATACACATTATACAGGCCTACACAGTGCTTTAATTTCAGGAAGGTCTACAAACATTATTCAGGTATATGGTCTTAAAAAGAATTATAATAAAGTAATCAAAAGTAAAATAGCACTGCAAAGTTTATCATAGATAGATTTATGCTTATTAAAGCTGAAGTAATTCATTCAAGAGCTGTGAGTGATTTTCTCTTTGCCTTTGGTTGTTTGATTCTCAGTAATGTCGCAATCGTCACATTTATACTGCTGCCCCTTTAAGAACGAGTTCAGATTTCATAGTCTACTGATGCACCATATTTTCTCCCAAATATTTCCATAACTACGTTCATTTTAGACATAATAAATTGTGTAAGTGTTAATCTCCAAGTCGGTCGGTTTGACATTTTTGTGCAGGCTACATTTGATCGTTTAGACGCGCATATGAAGCCCAGAGTATAATTTGCTTGTCTTGTTGCGGTCTGTTTCGGAGCGCGCCGCACTGGGAACAGCATCTCTTGCGCAAATTTTGTGCTTTTAATAGCTCTTTTTATTATTAAAAGCGTCCCGCAATTTAGTAACAGCAGAGACTGCATTTTACTACAATCATCGATCGTGCTGATTCTGTATTAAAGTTTGAGTTTTAGGGAGAAATGACAGCGCACCGCCGCGATGGGAAGGAAGTTGGCTAGACAGAATGCGGCTATTGATTTTAATGTTTTTTTTTTCTTTTACCTCAATATATTCTTTAATATTTGGAAATCAGACTAATATCACAGATCTAAAGTGTAACCAGGCTGCGTTTCCTCTGTCGTCACTCATTACGCCGGGCTGTCATGTTGTGCTTGCGTGAGAGATCTCTCTCTTTCTCTTCTGGACTGCGAATTGCAAACATGCATCAAATAGTTTAATTAATACGGCTTTGCAAACATTGCACTTTGCTGTCTTGCTCTGCACTGCAGCGGTGTTTCCAGTTCCACCATATGATTTCCACACAGCGAACATGTTATAGCTCAGTGCTATCCTGCTAGCTGGCTGCAAACTGCAGAATGGATTTCCTGAGCGGGGGTGTGTCTCATTGAGCCCTATGTTTTACAGTCACTGATTGAGCTGCACCTCCGTTCAGGGTATCCATTCCACAGTTTGCAGCCAGCTATAGCAGACTAGCAGGCCCGGCGGGAATCACTTTTGGAGTCATTTCAGCAGACAACGTTAAAGCGCAGACATGGATCATAAATATCGGATTTCTCCGCAGGTTGGATCGGAAAAATCCGATACGTGAATTATGCTGGTATCGGTCCCGATACCGATACTGGATCGGATCGGCCCCATCCCTAATATGAATCTCAACAATGGTGACAAGTAAAAAACGATTCATACTGCAATGCATGCTGGGTACTACCATAATACAAACCTCATGCATTGCAGCATGAATCGTTCTTTCGAATCGTTATCGGTATTTCAATAACTGATTAATAACCTTTTAACTCATTACCATTAAAGTGCCTACTGAACCTAAAAATTGGAGCCTGATAAACATGCTCATTTACATATGTAAAGCATGTATGTAGTTTAAAGTCTAGTATGTTCTTCAATATTAAATTTACAAGTTCTAAATTTCAACTTCATTACAAATGTTTAATTACAAATATTTAAATATAGAATAAAATGTACATTATTATATAGCATTACGTATATTTTAGTTTACAATAAATGGTTGTCAATACATTTGGCAGTACACTTGAAACATTTAAAAGACAATTGCCCAATAACTTTACATTCATTATATTATTTCTACAAGTACTCTCTTTAAAAGTATTCTAAAGTCCTTGGAGAACCACTAGGGATCCTTAAATGACCTATTGTGCACTCAAGAATGTCAGCTTCAATGGATCCATTTTGTACAGTATGTTTCTCAGGGAACTGCCCTTGTTTTTGAAACGTGCCTAGAAATCCTCCAAAGGGTTTGATCAGTGTGGCTCAAGAATCTTGTCATTTACAGCATTTATTCTTAGGTTACCTAAGTTAACCTGCAAATTTAGAGAATGTAAGATCAGGTGTCAAAGAAGATGGGACAAAACCCCAAACTGTTCTGACAGAGAAGAAATACACTTCCATTTTCTGTACATGGGGAAGGTGACAAATCCCTCAAATGGGTACTGTACCAGGGGGAGCTGTGCATGCTTGACTTGTTCTCTGTTCCAGAAGAGATACCCAACATGACTGCGAGTCAGAACCCCGTGGAGCGGGTGGGCGAGCGGTTGGTCTTTCTCATCGTTAAGTGACGTACCATTGAAGACATGAGGGGAAGCACGGCCGGTCAACAGCAGGTTTAATAAAGCCTAATACATACAGAGACAATATGAAGCAATTAAATAGTTATAAGAAAATTTCACAGGGACAAAAAAAAAAAAAAAACACCTTACCTGTCGACAAACAAAGTTCCCCAAGCTCAAATGCAAAAGATGAGTGGTGGTACAATCGAAGTCTGCTCGTATCCTACAAATTCAGAGATTATGCTTAATTCATTCACTCATTTCATCCAATTTGGAGGTAAAATCTTGAAGTATTTCTCTTACACTGGAGATTTATGTTATAGTGTTTACCTGCAAGTGCAATTATTAATGATATTATTAGTGATAGTGTTGATCCTTAAAATATTTCCTAAATAATCCACATTAATGAATTAGGCATTGGTAAGATATTTCAATGTTTTTTCTTTTTAAGATAAGTATGTAATTGCTCACCAAGGTTACTGTACATTTATTTGATCAAAAATACAGTAAAAACACAAAAAGTGATATGGTGTAATATTATTACTGTACTATTTGAATCTGTTTTTTCCCCTGATTTTTAAAAATAACTTTTTTCTAACATTTGTAAAAGTATTAAGTAAAGGTAAATTGGAGACTCTAAATTGTCCGTAGGTGTGAATGCATGTGTGTGTGTGAGTCATGTAATAGAGAGGGCTGGGGAAAGACCTGGCGACCTACTAAGGAAAAATATAATTTACAAGAAAATTGGATGGCCCACAAGTCTGATACGACTGAAATGGTTATCGAATGAATGAAAATTATTTACTGTCACGTTTGATCAGCAAGGCTTTCTCGCTGAATATAAATAATAATTTCTTTCATGAAAACTTTTGAAAAGTTGTGTATTTCTGAGGACATACCTGTCAATAGTCCTGGAGAAGACAAGGCTGTATAGAAAAAGTATCATTCCATGGCTTCCTTCTTCCTTAAACTACAAACATTCAGGTGAAAGTTCATAACACAACATAAAGGTACATTTGATGCATAATATAAAGCATTGATAAAAAAAAAATATTTGTAATAAATAACAAATTTACCCACACATTGGATGTGCTCACATATAAAAGATCTAACATCATCTTTCTTTTTAAAGGTGAAAAGCTGCAACTGTGGAATAAAAAAAAAACACATTAAACAATTACGATATATTTGCAGTGTTGGGGGAAGTAATATGTTGCGAACTTGCAATATTGCATTACGCGCTAAAAAAGTAACTGTTACACTTAGTTTTTGCATGACTTTTTCTCACCTTGACTTGCTTGTTAATTTGTTAATTGGACCATCAAAGGTCGGCAGCAAAGACATTGCTTAATAAAGTGATATTAAATACATAAATTATATTTCTGTTATTGAACATTTAATTCATGCGGGTTTGCTTAATGAGGGATATGAGAGGAAGAAACTGCGGTATGCTCATCTGGCCACTGAAGCAGAACTGCGAGGATGGAGAGTCCAGGTTCATCCAGTGGAAGTGGGTTGTCGAGGATTTGTGGCTCCTCAGAGACGTTGGGTTGTAGAGTGTGCCACCATATTCACATTACCATATGAAAAGTTTTAACATCTACTCTTGTGTAATGGAAACCATGAGGATCTAGATATATCCAGTGACTGGGGAGAATAGTGCTGCTGGCAACAAGGGAAAGACTTTTTGACAGCCTGGAAAGACAGCTGACAGGAGACCCCAATCGGGCTGGTAAGGGTTAGCTATCCTTGTCAACAGTATCCAGCTCCGTGTTTACAGGATTCTGGAGACACCCACCCAAGGCTTCTGAGAAATTAAAGAGAAAAATACCCCTATAGTCTGCGAGAGTGGGGGCGGAAGATGACTCAATGTTTGACAACATGGTTAATGACTTAGGAATGGAAACGGATATGAGTATGGAGAGTATGACTAGTTCTCTGTTAGATCTAGTAGATCTGCAGTTAAGATCTGCAATTAGCAAAGTCATTGAACTCCAAATTTGTGTCTTTGGCCGGAGCAAGGTGACAATGGCCAGGGGGTTGAAAAATGTATCAAGGGAAAAGGAAATGATTGAGGGAGGGCCTTGACTGACTTAAGATACTGATGAATGCAAGTCAGTTGAATGAAATCCAGTGACAGGAAGCAAACTACAGCTTGCAGGATATCAGAACCCCTGTCATAGAGGAGAGGAGGGCTCGCACAGTTAGTAATGAACATATTGATACTTGTGAAGCCGGTCAGACTAACCAGCTTTAGAGAGAAAAGAACCTCAACGGGCATAGGCCTGGAGTTAGATGGCCAAGAGCTTGTGAGAAAGCTGCCTGGGACACGGTAAACACAGATCTATTATTTGCTTTGGAAAGGTTAACCGGTATAGTTGAAAAGAAGCTGTATAAATTTGGGGACATCATTTACGAATATGGAACATGAGAGGTTTGGTGTGGAAAAAAGGAAGGAAAAAGTACAAACTACTCCTGTAATGTATAGACGGCAGCAGCGAATTGAAGGGTTAGTTAGAGAAAGGAGACAGCTGAGGAAGCAATGGAAAAGGGCAGAACAAAGTCAGAAGGAGGGACTCAATCTCTTACAAAGGGCCATGAAAGACAAGCTAGCAACATTACGCAGAGCTGAGCGCCTACGGAAATGCTACAAAAGCAGAAACTAATTTCTATAAAGACCCATTCAGATTCGTAAAGAAGTTATTCACCAGTGAGAAGAATGGCACTTTAGAAGCATCTAGGGTTGAGCTAGAGAGATATTTGGAGAAAATGCATACAGATGCAAAAAGGCATGAACCTATGTCAATTCCATCAGGCATCCCACCTATCAATCCACCAGAATACCAAATGGAGGTCTGTGCACCTAAGAAAGAGGTAGAGCAGGCTATGAGAAAGGCAAGGGCTACATCATCTCCAGGGCGTATTGGAGTTTGGATTAGAGGTTGGAATAATGGCAGGATGCACCATTTCTCCACTGGCTTTTACCATGTCAATGGAAGTAATCATTAGGGCATCAAGATGGGTAGTAGGAGGAGAGTGCTTGGCTTCTGGGATGCGACTACCACCAATCAGAGCATGCATGGATGACATGACAACCAACAGTAGCCTGCACTAATCGGTTATATTGAATGGGCACAAATGCAATTTAAGCCCTCTAAATCAATGAGTATCTCGATAGTTAAAGGAAAGGTAGTAGATAAAATATTCTTCAGTAATGGTGAGGCAATACCAACAGTTTCTGAGAAGCCAGTGAAGAGTCTTGGGAGATGGTACGATGGGGATCTAAAGGACACAGTTTGAGTGGAAGACGTTAGACGACAAGAAGTGGAAGGGTTGAAGAGCATAAACATCTGTGCTCTACCAGGCAAACTAAAACTCTGGTGCTTTCAGTTTTTTCTACTGCCGAGGTGCTGTGGCCACTGACTGTGTACGAGGTTTCTTTGACAACAGTGGATAAGCTGGAAGCGTTAATAAGTTCATACATCAGGAAATGGTTGGGAGTTTCATGCTGCCTCAGCAGAGTGGGACTTTATAGTAAAGGAATATTGCAGCTGCCAGTCTCTGCTTTAACTGAAGAGTTTAAGTGCACCAAGGTCAGACTGGAAATGACCTTAGTAGAGTCATGCGACAAATGTGTAAGGGAGGCAGCCCCTGTGATAAAAACTGGTAGAAAGTGGTCAGCAAAGAAATCTGTGGTAGAGGCAAAGGCTGCCCTTCAAATTGGTGATATCATAGGACAGGTATAGCACGGAAGAGGGGGTTTTGGGCTCAGTTTACCTTGTCTTAAATGGCAAGGCAGGCCCAGCTCAAAGGAGGAAGCTGGTTGTCAACGAGGTGTGAAAGCAGGAGGAGAGGATGAGGTGTATAAAGGCCATTTCCCAGGCCAAGCAAGGAGAATGGATGAGATGGGAGAGTGTGGAACAATGCAAGATGGGCTGGCATGGAAGAGAGTAGGATCAGTTTCCTTATCAGGTCAACATATGATGTTCTCCCATCACCACAGAACCTAAACCTCTGGGTAGGAGATGATCCCTCTTGTCCTTTGTGTTCATCATCTCCCACATTAAAGCACATTTTGACAGGATGTAAGGTGGCTCTTAACCAAGGTCGATTTACTTGGCGCCATGACCAAGTACTGCGATGTCTGGCTTTAGCAGTGGAAGGGAAGCGTAACATGACCAATAAGTTACTACCTGTTCAAGCAAAACATTACATTACACACAGAAGACAATATTCCTCCGAGCAACCACCAAGAAAAGGTGTTAACACCAATTCTCGCCCAGGACAACTGGAAACTGCTAGGGACCGGAAGATTCTGGCTGATCTTGATCCACGGCTTATTTTTCCACCTGAGATTGCCACCACTAACCTCTCACCAGATATTGTATTGTGGTCTGGTTCAGCACGCATTGTTCAACTGATAAGAGTTAACAGTGCCATGGGAGGATGCGGTTGATGAGCCATATAAGAGGGAAAAACTGCGGTATGCTCACCTGGCCACTGAAGCAGAACAGTGAGGATGGAGAGTCCAGGTTTATCCAGGGGAAGTGGGTTGTCGAGGATTTGTGGCACACTCTACAACCCGGTTCCAGACTCAGATTCAGTGGCCAAGAGTTGCGTCGCACAGTAAAGAACTTATCTGAAGCAGTAGAGAGGAGCAGCAACTGGCTGTGGTTGAGGCGGAAAGATTCTGGCTGGCTGTGTACAGGCCGCCACGCTCCGGTTTCGTAAAGTGGTGTTTGATCAAATATTGTGTTTTGCGGTAGGTAGTATGCCATACGGAACTGTTACGCCTGAAACTACGTTAACAAAGACAGTGGGGCTCGACACCCTTAGTCAAATGGGTTGGCGTGTATGGTTGAGACCTGGGCCGATTGTGGTTAGGTCCCATGTGAACTAAGAGGAAGGAGCAGCCTCAGCTGCAGGAGGGATGTAAAGGTCAGTAAGCTGGGCTGAGTTGAGTGGGGGACGGGGACTGTCGAGCCCTCTTGAGGTGTCGTGGGCTAGTCGACGAAACACTGAGGATGGAAGGTGTCCACTTGAAGACCCTAGAGATGTCCCCTACTCGGCTCAATCCAGACAGTTGTCGTGCTGGTCCAGTGGGCAGACCAAACTGTAGTTGCATCCGTTGTGTGTGCTGACGCGCCAAGTACACTGCAGCCGTTAACGCCGGACAGAAGGGGAGTCACACCACCATATGGAAAGAAGCGTAAATGGATGGAGAAGCATAGTTTACTGTAAAGCTAGGTCTTAGTTTGTGCTTATCTTGGCGAAAGCCGAGTACAAATCAGCATGAAGTTTTAACATCTACTCTTGTGTAATGGAAATCTTAACAGTTGCATTTCACAGTTTTTATTTCTCTTGAGCAATACTGATTGTGTTTTTGTGCAAGTGAGATGCAAGTGAGAGGAAATGCATGTTCACATTTAGTCTAGAACTACAATCATCATCACACACAGCCCCCCCCCCCCCCCCCCCCTAACACTTACCCTCTCTGTGAAGCTGTCGAGTTTGTAGTCGAGGTGGGGGGTGAAACAGCGCTCGGACGTGACCAAGGAGACGGTAGCCGTCTGCTCCTCGCCAGCTGTCCACAAGATGTCAGCTAGAGCGGCTGCCAGCGCCCTCCTCTGCTCCTTCTCCCCGACCTCCAGCAGACTGAGAGAGAGAGAGAGAGAGAGAGAGAGAGAGAGAGAGAGAGAGTGCAAGTTGTTCTTCAATGAAAATCGTAAATCTTCCCCTCTGCAATAATTTCATTCCATTCAAAAAGATAGAAACTTGACGCAACAAACCTTTGCATTGTGCACATGGAGTTCCCTGGCTGGTTGAAGAGCAAGCGTTTAATAATATGAGCCTGAACCACCATCTGAATAGCACTGGCTCCTCCCTACCAGAGAAAACAGGGCACACATTTTGTACAGTTCTTTTACAAATTATCCATGTTAGTGAGTAATTTCTACAAGATAAATTCATTTAAATGTAATTACCCTTTCAGAATGCAGGATATTTTCATATTAATGATAAACTACAACAAACATGAATATAATTCATCCAAAAGCCATAATTAAAACTGTGTGTACACGTACACGTTTTTATAAAGTACACATTTTATATATTTAGGGAAAATTGTGCATTTTGTTGGTTATTTTTCTCATGTCTTTACAAATCCGTGGTCAACATCCAATACAGATAAAAAAGATAAGTGAAAATATTCTGCCTAACTTCTAAATTCATATGGGATTGGAGTGACCTGAAAGTGACTAAATCATAGAATTTTAAATTTTGGTAGAAAAATGTCACTTTATAGCTTTTTTAAATAAAAGAATACTTTTCAAAAGTGACAATATTTACAATATTACAACAGATTTTTGTTCTTTTGAACTTTCTCTTCATCAAAGAATCCTGAAAATATGGTTTCCACAAAAAAGCCACAAAATATATATTTTTTTCTTGAGCAGCAAATCAGCATTTTAAAATGTTTTCCGAAGGATCATATGACACATACCATTCAAGGGAATAAATTATATTTAAAATAAATGAAAATAGAAAAGAGCTGAAATGTAATATTTCACTGAATTTATTTCATCAAGTAAATGCATACTTGGCGAGCATAAAATAATTCTTTCGATAACAGGTTTAATTAGCAACATTAAGTGTTCAGTTTATGAACCATTTCATAAGAAATATAATAGTTTTTATTTATTATTTTGTAATGGTTTGATAGAGAAAGCTGATCTTGAATCAGTTGCTGGAGGCTCTTTATATAATTGTGCTTTCTTGTAGTATCTGTGTGTAATCTGCTAATGAATGACATGCGCCACACTTCACCACCTGAGGATAATGGGAAACATATTTAGCGTGCCAATGATCTGTGGTTAAGAAAGTGGCAACATTTCAAGCTCATTATACAATAATGAAGTGGCGGGAAGTGATGCAGTATTCAGACAATGGTGACGGGCTAGTCAGAAACATACTGAGTCATGGCTTTACCATGAAAAGAAGTGATCTACTAAAGCTCGTAACACAACCCTTCTTCACTGATATAACTTGCAGTTCTGGCAAAGGGGAAGAAACTTTATTAACGTGATCATACATAAGTGATTAACACCTGTCTCAAGTTTGTCAATTCTTTTTCCATTTCCAGCATTAGCAGGCATTTTGAGAACTTCTGAGCACTCTTAAGTTCAAACTGCATTTAAAATAAGTAAAAAAAAAATATTTCATTGTAAATAACATGCACTTAAGTGTAGGAAGTTTTCATTTCATATTCAAGTATATTATTTCCATAATAAAAATGGTGTACTTTTTTTTTTTTACAATGTTAACCAACAGTACCTGATAAGTGGGTTTTATTTAAACAAAATATTATACATATAATGTACAGGTTTTTTTTAACCATTGGCCATGATTTTACTAAATTAAAAATGAGAGGACAGTTTTCTAAAATGCGCATATCATTTGAAGAGTGAACGTGGATTAATGACATGTGGCATATAATAAATTCAAAATAAATTCTTAATTTGTGTAGACAATATCTCAATATCCTTTCCTTTTACCATGTTCATCATAAGAAGTCCAATTTTGTTTCATTTGCCATTTTTTCCTAAGCATACACTTTCGCCTCACTAAAAATGAAAAAGATGCACATTTGTGTCTTCAAGTAATTTAATATGAATTTTGAAATCTGAATGTTTTAAAACAATATCCTTCCAGTTTCCAGTGGTTTATAGCCAAAACTATTTTAATAAGTGATGGCTGAAAATGACAGATGAAGTTCAATCTCATACTCACCCTATCAGTCTCCAGAGCATATGCCATATCAGAAAAAGGCTCACGAAACTTGAAGAATGATTTCTTCCACTCGTAGTTGAATATATGGAAGGTGTTCCCAAATAAAATACTTCTTAAATTCTGTATGAGTGATAAAGCAAAATGAAATGTCAAAATAATAATCACTTAAAAAAAAAACATAGTAAATAAATGTAGTTATTTATTTAGGACACAAATCATAATCACATTTAACACATTGACACATTTATAAACCGCACATGTTGGCCAAAGTGCTTTGCATAAACAGCATAGACTATTCTAACAAGTTAGTCCTTTTTTTCCCGTTTAAGACGGTTCATAAGTTTTTGAAGATTAGCCTGATACCAAAAAGTAAGACTGATTACCTCCAACTAACTGTTAGTGGGTCAGACTAGCTCTTAAGATACAAGCCTGAATGAAGGCACGGTGGATCCAAGAGCTTTATTAATTCACCACATTATTTTATTAATTCCAAGAGCTTTATTAATTCACCACATTATTAATTGTATTTATTTTATTACAAATATTATTTCTTGTACCAAAAAAATACACATATAATATACTCCTTTTGCCATTGTTTGCTCCAAAAAAACATTGTGATTTGCGTAGATACGTAGATTTGCGTCAGTTCTCATGCTGTCTTGAATTATCAACTTTGAGGCAGAGACCAAGACTGCTTCATTATCACGTGATCCACTCGCTCTCACTCAATCCGCGCTTCCGACTTTGCTCTGTATGCAGGCAGCGATGTGATGATGCCTGATATGAACTTGGGTTGCTACATTAACTGAATGAATATACACTGGCATTACTTTGTTTTTTAAAAGGTGGGTGGGACAGGTGTGTGTGTGTGTTCATGTGTATGTGTCCTTGAATGGTCCAATGGTAAAATTTTTGCCGAGCATGTCAGAGGTTCTGGGTTCTAATCCGCACTCGTATAGGATTTTTTTCTCTCATCAAAACCGAATATGTTCATCAGTGGTTGTATTATATCAAGCAGGGACACGTTTGTGTGCATTTTTGTTTTGTGATTTCACCGGAACGAACAAAAGCGCGCGTGCATGTGAAGACTATACGTGAGCCACAAGATACACTGTAACCACGGCAACGATCGCAGCGGCAACGAGAACTTCTTTGATCTCTTGGTTTAAAAAACAACGTATTTCAGCGCTAGATCGCCTCTTATTTAACAAATGAACGAAATGAATTCTCTGCCAGCAGGGGAAGTTTGATTTATTTCTATTCGTAGCTACATCCGTGCCGCGAGAGGTTTTAAAAAGTGGTGGGGACAATATCGACCCTGGCAAAAAGTGGTGGGGAGTTGAGGACATGTTCCACCCGCAAATTACACCCCTGTGAATATGCCACATGGATATATCACAGCCTACCCATGACAAGATTTCACCGCACGTTACTGTTGCAGACACTATTTCGTTGAGGGCGTCTGTAACATCTATGATTTCCATTACATGAGAGTAGACGTTAAAACTTCATGCTGATTTGTACTCGGCTTTCGCCAAGATAAGCACAAACTAAGACGTCGCTTTGAAGTAAACTATCCTTCTCCATCCATTTACGCTTCTTTCCATATGGTGATGAGAATCTTCTTCTGTCCGGCGTTAACGGCTGCAGTCTAGTTGGTGCGTCAGCACACACGACGGTCTGTGGTCTCCCCAGTGAACCAGCACGACAACCGTCTGGATAGGCCTTTACCGCATCACAATAGAACGCCGGAAGTAGCCGTCAAAAATAGCTGAAGTAGTGTACTGCGTCTTCTGGTTATTGCGTTCGAAATGGCTGCCTGTTATCGCTGGACAACTTCGCTCTTGCATCTCCCAAAAGTTGGCCAAGGCGATGTGGTGCGACTCGTGAATGAACACTCAAAGGTAAAATCATCTAAGTTGGAAGTTCTTCTACGAGAATTTTGTCTTCAATTATAGAGGTAAGTTAGCCTGGTTCAACCAGACTCTAGTTCATTTCATTTCCACATAGAGTCTGGAACCGCTCCATTGAGAAACGTTTTCTTCCTTGTAGGCGGGTTCACTATTAAAGTTCATATCTATTGGATCTGCCCAGAGTCACTCACGATCTGCCATAGCCAATCGCTAACGTGTGGTCATGAGTGACGTATGTCACGCGCCGAAATGGCTGGAAACAACAAGTCTGAATGATCAGAGGATTATGTTTACAATAGGATTTCAGTCAACGAGCGCCGCAGGTTTTGTTAATCTAGGAACAATTATTAATTCGAAATGTATATTTGACACGAAGGACGGTGATATATACATCCAACGGTGGAAGCTGTGTCTAATCATTACAAATACGCCGCTGTGGTCGTTTTCTGATCTGCCGCAAATGCTGTAGCAGCTACAGTGAATGATCAGTCTTGTCTCTATCTGCAGATGTGTAATAAACAACTATTTTTCATTTTACGTCGTATTGTTTCTTAATTACCTTAATTATGGTCTTCAAAGTATGTGTTTGTACATTTTTATGTGGCATTTAGTTTTTTTAGTAAAACAAATCAACCATTGCCATCTAAAACTGAAAATCAAATATCTTCAAAGTATGGTTTTCCACATTTTTATTTATGACAATTATTTTTTTAAAATCACAACCAATTTGTATGATTTACAACATGTAAAACTGACACACCAACCTCCTGCACGAGTGCACAAAGGGGCTCAAAATGTTCTATTCATCACAAGAATCAGTAAATTTACAGTTGGGAATCTGAGCGACTGACATGACTCCTGAGCGGATCTTCAACAATAGTTTAGCAGCCAGGACTCGGGGCTTCCGAACACCGCGAACACCAGGCTAAACCGTCCGTCCAAAATGTCACGGTCATCGTGCACGAGCTGCCCAGCACAAACTTCCAAACTTTCTGCCTCCTTCACTTGGTCCTCAGTTGTGCAACAAGAGGTGAGACGATAACAATCCGGCTTTAAATTCTGTATATTCGGCAGTTTCTTTTCCAACAACGGACCGAATAGCTTTTCTCACGTCTTTCTCTGCTGAACTCAAAACTGACGCGCTTACATCAACGTCATCGTTCTCAGCCACTCCCTCTATTCGCTGATTGGTCCTACAAAAAATTGATTTCTGGAAAACTAAGGATATGGAGCGATCCCAGACGTAGTACTGAAGTAAAATAAAATTGAGCGGAAGTGCGTAGGAGGGCGCAGCCAGGCTAGAGGTAAGTAGCTTGAATTCTGTTCTGTTGGCGAGCTATCGCTAGCTTGTTATGTTTAGTAAGCTAGTTAATCGTCAGCATGTTAGAAAGGTTCACTTCAAATACAGCGTATCCTATTTAAATAATTCGAACAATGTGACTTTTTTGCTTTCACTTGAGTATGTCAGTGTCAGTGCTCATTAAACTTTTGCCTGAGGAGGTAACCTCTAGCTAACGTTAACGGCGCAATGTTTTGATGATCACTTTGGCTACATTAACGATCCGAAATGCCGTTGCGGCAGTGTAAGAATCACAGCCAAAGGTTAAGTTGTATGTGGTTAAACATTTAATCCTTTTTCAGTATGATGTGTGACTATTCCCCCCTTTTATTGCAGTGTCAGATTTAGTGAGTGAGGAAGTGGTAGTGCAGGCGAGCTGCTACCGTTCTATGCGAAAGAATGAAGAGCCACATACACTTTAGGTTACATTGATTGTCAGGAAGTTCAGGCCGAAATCATGCTCTAGTCTAGTTCCTAACTTACTCGTCAACATGCGTTACTGGCTTTCTGTAGTCTTTTGTACATGATCAACAGGACATCATGTAGATAGTAGCCTAATCTTTCTGATCCTTGGGTGGATTTCATCAGATTTACAGTTTGGATCCAGACAGTGTCACAGTACCAAATTACCCCAAACTTGTAATGTGTAGTGAATAGAGCACGGTTTCAGACCTACTTTGTACAAAGGTTCAGGTGCATTTGTTCAGTATGTTTTTCTTGTTCTTCTGCTGTTGCAGATCAGTAACTCTGCTTTTTTGTTAAGCTGTTGCCTTTATTTTGTTCAACCTAGTTTTACAATAACGTTCCTTCCCAGTGTCAAATAAATTCTAATTACTGTTTAGGCTAAACATCCAAACTTTCCCTTAAGTAAATACTCTCCATTTCTAGATTGTGCTCCATGCTGTTAGACCTGTGGAGTTAAATGGATGTGTACTGCTGGAATGGCTTTATGCAACCATGTGGTTGCACTCCTGTTTCAAACGGCTCACTACAGCACCATGGGGCTGAAAACTGTGCCAACCCCACTGTCCTGCACCAGTGTGCTTCAATCATGGCACCGTCCAAGGACACAGGCAAGTTTGTCTGATGCAAGTTGTGTCTTTAAAGTTTGTAAGTGCACACTGTTGGAATACTGATTCTGGTGTAGATGTTTCTGCACAGTGTATCCATATCCTACGCCTCATCCTTAAGGCATAACGCACTTTCTTCCTCTCATATGCTTCATCTACCGCATCCTCCCACGGCACTGGTAACTCTATCAGTTGAACAATGCGTGCTGATCCAGACCACAAAACAATATCTGGTCGGAGGTTAGTGGTGGCAATCTCAGGTGGAAAAATAAGCCGTTGATCAAGATCAGCCAGAATCTTCCAGTCCCTAGCAGCTTCCAGTTGTCCTGGGTGAGGATTGGTGTTAACACCTTGCGGTTGCTCGCCTGGGTGGAGGAATATTGTCTTCTGCGTGTAATATTTTGCAGGTCAACAATTGGTCATGTTATGCTTGCCTTCCAGTGCTAAAGCCAAACATCGCAGTACTTGGTCATGGCACCAAGTATACTGACCTTGGTTAAGAGCCACCTTACATCCTGTCAAAATGTGCCTTAATGTGGCAGGTGATGAACACAAAGGACAAGAGGGATCAGAGGTTTAGGTTCTGTGGTGATGGGAGAACATCATATGTTGACCTGATAAGGAAACTGATCCTACTCTCTTCCATTGACCAAAGGTCTTGCCAGCCCATCTTGCATTGTTCCACACTCTCCCATCTCATCCACTCTCCCTGCTTGGCCTGGGAAACGGCCTTTATACACCTTATCCTCTCCTCCTGAGCCCAAAATTCCCTCTTCCATCCTGTACCTGTCCCATGATATCACCAATTTGAAGGGCAGTCTTTGCCTCTCCCACAGATTTCTTTGCTGACCACTTTCTACCAGTTTTTAACACAGGTGCCACCTCCTTTACACATTTGTCGCGTTACTCTACTAGGGTCATTTCCAGTCAGACCTTGGCACATTTAAACCCCTCAGTTAAAGCAGAGACTGGCAGCTGTAATATTCCTTTACTATAGACGAATTCGGCGAAACTACCGGAAGTAAGCGGGCGCCATTACTGAGCTGTTGCTGGGTAGCGTTGCGCCATTGCCTCCTATAGTTTTAGTTGCAACTTGCGTCCACTGGAATAAACAGCCCGCGATTTACGACTGTCACTAACATTACAACGTTAGCCCTTGTATAATGTCGAGTGGGTAAACAGTTTCCGTTATAAATTGTTTCTATGGTGGCAGTAAAATTTCAATTTTGAAGAGAAAACATTGTGAATACCCCGGGTCGACTGCCCCTGTCTGGAGCCGTACGGTTTACAAAGATTTCCTGGGCGAGTACAAGACGCGGACATTCGCGTATAATAACAATTATTTAATGACATAAGTAAAAAAATATAATAAATATGTGATATAGTGATCAGCAAAATCTCCTCTCTTGCTATTTTTTCTATTCAATTTACATGCTATGGTCATTAAATGGCTTTCCTGAGCTAAATGTAACGTTATGTGACATAATTGTTCTCCTGCTGTTATATTGACCTCTTTCCATGGTTTAAAAACACCAATTGGTCGATATTATGTATACTTTCTAGCTCTAACGTTACATTACCCTTGCCCGTTGCAATGTGAAAATCAGATAAATAATGGACACAAATGAAAAACATGAATTTGTTTATTTGATTTCATTTATTTATTTATTGTTGCCAAATGGACAGATCTTTATATAGTTTCCTCGTTAGCAAACGTTAGCCTAGCTAGCTTGCCAAGCTATTTTCATAAATAATCTGTAAGATCGTTTGTACCTTCACCTGTGACTGGAGGCCGCTGTCTAACATCATCAACCCAACAAGTCATTCTGCCTGTCTGTAGCTGTCATCGAGGGTGCGTTCGCGTTATCACCGAGGTTTGTTTACATACCGGTGCATATATCTATGCCGGTGTAACAGCTCAGTAATGGCGTCGCCACAAGATGGCAGCCTACACAGAACGCTCGTCGGATTCGTCTATAAAATCCCACTCTGATAAGGAAAAATTAAATGAGAATATATATATTCCCTTGATCAAAGCTGAATTTTCAGCATCATGAGTCCAGTCTTCAGTGTCACATGATCCTTCAGAAATCAATCTAAAATACCGATTTGATGAGCATATGAGACAATCTTTCAAAAACATTAAAAAAATCTTAATTACTCCTAACTTCAGACCAGTGGTGATTGTTTATTCTAAAACACCCACTATAACCTGATCTATTGCTTAAAGTCCTAATAAATAAGTCACGAGTCTATATCCCGTCTTTTGTCTTCGGTACACACACACACACACACACAGCACAAGTCTGTTGTGAGACACATGGGAGGCAAGAGAGCGAGGGTCAAGTGACAGGGTCATGTTCCACAACTCACCACCGCCAGCTCTGGTGACACCGGTTGCCCACCCAGACTTGGAGACACTGCGAGGGTTTGAGGAATGGAGTACGGCACTGCGAACAGGTTGTTTGGTGCACTGACGTGATGGGCCGAGGTGGCCGGTCTGGATGAATCATCACTGTCCTCATCAGCTTTGATCTTCTCGCTAGGTCTCTATAGACGTGATGAAGAGCGGAGACATTTAGCAAAGCATTGGGCTTAGATAAAACAAGAGTGAGAAACAGAATTACAAAATTATAATATAATATATAAAAAGTGAAAATGTGCAGTTGTTACAGAATATTGAACCTTCGAAGCATAATCCAAAAATGTTGAATAATTTTTTATGTTTTTGAATCAACTTATGCTCACCAAAGCTGCATTTATTTGATCAAAAATACAGTAAAAACTGTGATATAGTCGCATCATTAGTCCAGTCACGTTATCCTTCAGAAATCATTTTATTATGGTGATAAAGAAACAGTTCTGATTATTATCAATGTTGAAAACAGTTATTTTTGTGGAAACGGAAAGATGGGGGAAACTGCTTTTTGAATAGAAATCACTTTTGTAATATTATCAATTTTAACACTTTTACTTTTGATCAATTTAATGTGTAAAAAACAAAATCTTACATATGCTTAAAATTCAGCTTTGATCACAGGAATAAATTACATTTTAACGCATATTCAAATAGAAATCTGTTCTTTTAAATTGTAATACTAAATTACAATATTATGGTTTGTACTGTATTTTTGTTCAAATAAATACAGCCTTTGTTAGCATAAGAGTTCTTTAAAAACAACATTTTTTTTTTTTTACAACTTTTGACCAGTATATAAATATAATTTGTGCTTTCTCTTTCCATTCTCACCCTCCTCCTGAACTGTGAGCACAGCTCTTCACATCAAGCTTCAATGTTAACAGAAATCCCAAAAGCACAGAGTTACTAATCTTAGGAAATGATGAATGAGCATCAGCGGATCAGAACTCACGTCTTGGCTTCTCTTCACTTCCTCTTGAAGAAGCTCTATGTAGCTCAGTCTGGAGTGCTGCAAACTCTTGATGGTTTGCAGAAGGTCCTGATAATCCGTCATGACTGCTTTACATGGACTGAACTATTGCATGCAGATTCGATTTCGCACATGGCATTAACAACATGCCCAGTAATGCCTTCCAGTTAATGTGGTACCAAACCCACACAGCTCTACTCCAGTCAGTGATACTGAGTTTGTTGAGAGGATGGTAGTCACACAGTCACATGCATACACTCGTCTGATTGGCTGACTGTATGTCATGGGAGAAATGACATACAGCCACCTGAGAGCACAGTGTCGGCAGTATCAATTATGGAAAAATCACACGGAACCACAGGAGAAGGATGTTAACAGAGGGTACGTTACAATTACGATTGCAAGGCTTCGCACAGATACGTTCTGCATTAAAACGCACTGCATGGAGCACAACAGAATGTTTCAGAACACAATATTAAGACGCATTTTTCAATGTTTAGCTGTTTAAAAGGAACAGTTCACCCGAAAAACAAAATTGTGCCATTTCAAAATCATAATTGTTTTTCTCTCTCAAAGAAAAGAGGTATACATTTTATAGAATGTCATTTCTATTCCAATGTACCATCCCAGCTAACAAAAGTGTTCTAAAAACGTTTTGCTAACATTCCCATTTAGTTATCAAAATGATATATCTGAATGTTCTGAACTTCCGGGTTGTTTTTTCTTCTTGGTTATGCAAACATTATGGGAATGAGGGATTCCCTTTTATTATTTTGCTAACATTATGGGAACGTTCCTTTGAAATGTTTTCTAAAATAAAAGCTTATATTTTATTTTAAAGTGACATAATTCCATTGTAGTCAAATAAATGAGTAATATTAATTAACTATACATGTAATTACTATAGAGTTTAGGGTTACTTGTAATTGTTATAAATGATTTGCTGTTCTTATATAGTAAGTTAGTCACCTTAAAACAAACAAAATGTAAACAAAACAAAAAAACGTTTTGCGCTAACGTTGAGAACGGTTTAAAAACCACATAACGTATTAAAATGACGTTTAATAACTTTGTTAACGTTACTGGAATAATATACGTGGGCTACATAACTTTAAGAAAGCCTCATACTTTGAAAAACACTTTTATGTTGATATTTCTTTTTTGAAGCTTCACCATCTTGCATTTACATTGGCTACATCTTCAAACTTTTTCTATTTGTTTCAGAGAAGGCAAGTCATACCAATTTAAAAAGACATTAGGGTGGAATAAATGATGGAAACACAAATTTGTCATTTTGTAAACGTGTGTAGGTTTGTTTTTGTAGGCGTAAAACGAAACGCTTGTAGGCTTAGAAAACAACAAACCACGTCAGACTTACTTTAACATAGCCTTGTTGCAAGTCCAACCTGTAAGATAAAGACAGGTTAATGGATGTTCTCTGGGCAGCAGAAGGAGAGAGAGAGAGAGAGAGAAAGAGCCCGTGTGTGTCCTACCTACCCGCGGGAGTTAAAGATGTCTCTCCATTTATCCAATTCCGCGATCTGCTGGAGGATTTCATCCAGTTCACCGCTCGCGTCTCCATCAGCGTTCATCTGCAGGTGATGACAGGAACATCACATCAGCGGCGCGAGTACTTTCCTGACTCGAGTTCACTAGGATTCCAGGTCAAACAGTCTAATGACTCCCCCGGGTTCACACAACAAAAGAATAAATAAGTCAGACAATTGCGTTCAGACCGAACGCGTTCTGGCGTTTTTCTCTGAGCATCGTGTTTTAACACAGCGGGTCAACAAGACCGAGAGAACCGTTCAGTTCCGTTGCGCTCGTCCTTGTGAGCGCGTTAATGTGCATGAATGAAATGATAGCCTACTGTACACTTTTATTATAGAATAGAGTAGGCCATATTTAGTAGTAGGGTATTTTGTTTGTGAACTGTTGTGTTAATTAGAATATAATTATGATTCTAATGACCCACCACCCTGTACTGAAACACCTGCAGGTGTTTCAGTATTTAACTCTCTACACTGTAAAAAATTTGGAGTAGGATTTACTTGAAAAAACCTTGCTAAACGATCTCACTCAGAAAATGCTAGTAAATTTACAAAGATTTGCCAAGTAAAAATCTAAACATATTTATCAGTAGCTATAATTAGAAATCTTTAAGTTAAATTTACTTGGAATATGGAATTAAGTAAACTTTACAAAAAAATAAGTAATTTTAACTCAGCTAGTAAAGGGTTAAATAATATAGATTTCCTTTGCCTTTGTATCACATTTCACTAAAACAATAATCTTGAATTTTATTAGTCATTTATATGTGCTTTACTTAGATCATCTAAGTAATTTATATATACATCATGTCAGATTTTAAGCCTCATGTGAATGCAAACACCTCAATACTTGGTAGACAATACACAATGGCGGTAACATTTGATGGGTCGTTTTTGTGTTTGAATGTGTCATTTTGAGCAAAAAATTTACTCGAAATGTCACAAAATGGCAATTTACTAATACTGACAACAAAAATCAATGATAAAACAGTGTAAATACACCTGGAAACCAGTGAAAAATGAGCCTCATTAATTATTCAAGGTTCAGTGCATGATGGGAACCCCAGTATCAGAAAAGTTGAGTAATTTTTACTTAATTTTATTGAGTTGAGATTTACACTTTCATTTCTACTGGCTTGAATTAAGTACTGATATGGAATTTACTTAGTTTTTTAAATTCTTGTCTGAACTAACTTTTTCAAGTAAATTACAGTAATTTTTTGACTAGTATTTACTTCACCAAAAATCATTTTTTACAGTGTACGATTCAATGTGGAATGTCTGACAGACAAGAACGGTTTGACCTAAAAATATCAAAATTGAAAATACTGTGGAAAGACACCTACATCTTGGATGCCCTTGCGGTAAGCTAAAACATATCAAAAAATAATTTCAAAGTGAACGATCCCTTTAAGTGATTTATCTAATTTTACTCCTTAACAACTTATTTAATATGTGATAGGCTACTTAATATTTAAATCATTCACAATTCTTCTGTTTCATCTCTTATAATACCATTCTAACTAATAATAGCAGGATAATACAAAATTATTTAAAATATTATAAAATGGTAAAGGTGAAGAAAGCAGGAATGATTTGTGTGTTCCAGAACTCTTTGACATATGGTGCTTCGTGTGTGTGTGTGTGTGTTAGTACACTAACACACACACACACACACACACACACACACACACACACACACACACACACACATATATATATACACTATATATATATATATATATATATATATATATATATATATAGATAGATGCAAATTGTAAAAATATTGTAAAAATAAAAACGAAAACAACGATTTTACTTTTTGCATCAGATTGATAGGATTTGGATAAGATTTGATATGCTTGGATAAGACTATAAAACAAGCCTCCTTGTTTTTATATACTATAGACATTTACAAAGATTAATCTGTTCAAAACCATCCTTGCTTTTTGCATACAGTGCCATCTACTGATCCTTTGTAGACATTAACGCTATAGTTTATTTTAGTAGTGGAAACATATTATTTTGTAACATATTATATTATTTAACATATAAACATTAGTATTTTGCATTTAGAAGATGTCTACCAGTAAATTAGCATTTCAAATCTTATCCAAAAAAATTAATAAAAAAATGCAAATGCTGCAATATGAAAACCATGCTGTCAGGTTAACCAACCACTGAGACTGTGAAATATGACTGTGTTCCGGAAATAAAGCTGATGTGTCATGTGTGAAAGCGGTTGAGAGGTCATGTTTTTGCCCTTGCACTAAATATGTAAAAGCAAGTTAAACATATATGTTGAAAACTTGGAATATTTGTAAGGCAACAAATTGTGTAGTTATTAGAGTTTGTTTCAGCTTATTCTAAAGCATAAGCTAGTACATAAATAAATAAAAAAACATTTAAATCATGGCTGAATTCACTCTTATGTTTTTCATTGAAACTTTTTGGTAACAATTTACAATACGGTCTCATTTTGTAACATTAATTAATAACATGAACTAACTATTAGCAATCACAGATTGCACATGTGTCTGCAAGATGTCTGTGCTTCATCTGGAAAGCATCTGCTGTTCACTAACATCTGATAGACAGATATCAGTTGAACATACAGTCTAAATCATTATATCTTAAAGATATCTTCTAAACGTCTATTTAACATCTGACAGGAAACGTCCAATAGACATATTTGAGATGATTCTTATATATATTCTTACAGCATTTATTAATCTTGTTAATAAACAAGAAATGTAAAGTGTTACCAAGTTTTTAAAATAATTTTGAATATGAGGTTGAGCTGTGAATCCGGTCCTGCTTTAATTTAAATACATTTCCTTTGAGTTTGGACACTATAAAAAGTAAATACTTGACAGATTCGCTTAAAAATTGGGTCAACCAATCTGCCAGATAACCACAAGACCAACACAGTTCATCCTGTCATTACTGCATTTCATCGACACTGCAAAGCCACATGTGTTAAAAGTACAAGCCTACCTTATCTCTTGGCTGAGGAGAATCCTTTAAACTCTGGCAATAGCTCAAACCTCGGTGTGAACGACCTCACCAAAACATTGCTTATATAGCCGACACTTTATATTCAGGAGGTGGACAGACACATGGCTTGACAACACGACAGAAAGCCTCCTTTCATTTTACAGTTTCCTGGCAGCAGGTGGAGTACTTTGTTTCTTTTCTGTTGCTTTAAATCCTGTGGTAACAAAGCTGTGCTCGTAAATGCTGTCTTCAGTGACGAGAGCTGCTTTTCTCCTCTTTCACTGTATTGTTTCTGGAGGCTTCAAACCTCCCAAATACATTCTGTGTTCATAAAATGTAAACTATTTACAAAACGGGCATCCTTCTTTGTTTATACAGTACAAATACACAGCAATGCGTCATAAAGAAAAACTGAAACTAGTTCGTAAAATTTTATTTTGAGTAAAGGCACAGGATTCGCGGTAAACAAATCTTTTCATGATTAGTAATCACAACATTTTTTCTTTTATCAAATCAACTTAAATAATTTATTTAGTTCAGATAACATATAATTTTGAGTTTCTGATGATTAAATTATTCTCCTTCATTGTATTAACTCAATTTTCCATTTCAATGAACTTAAAATTTTAAGGCAAACAGGTTACTTATTTTTTACGTTAAACCAACAATATTTTTTTTTACAGCCGGAAAATCTGCACTCCCATAACAACGATGAAAAAGAGTGTTTCAGAATTGATATCTATGCTTAACATAATTGTGTATTTTTGAAAGAAAAAAATGTGTATTTTTGGCCCCTCTCATTCTATATCCCAATAATCACAACTAATGAGTACTGTATGTCAAATAACTAAAAGTACAGTATGTTACGTTTAATTATTATGATTTTGAATTGACTTAAAATCATGTAAAAACAGAGTTTAGGAATTCAATTAGAGAATATTTCATCGTATACACACCAACAACTGATCCGTTAAACGTTGAGTTATCATTATGGCACATTTGCACAATGTGAGTTTATAAACAAATAACACAAGTAAGAATTAACCATTCATGAACAAGAAAATACAAATAGATTAAAATAATTGAATAACCTATTAGTAGTTAAACGTAGAAGATCTAAGAAGTGATAAATCAATAGCAATGACCACATACACACTGCAGTTAAATTCGGTTGTCAGTTCACCTTTTAGTGATTAATCCTTTACAACCGAAAATTAACTTCCGAAAAATGCAGGTAGTGACAACCGCATTTACAAAAAAGTGTGTACGCAACGCAACCGAACTGAACAACTAGATGTTAATTACATGTTTAAACGCCCATCAGAGATGTGTCTTTCTTCTGTATGTGTACGCCGCAACAAAACAACAACAACAACAAAAACAGTAAAAATGGTGAATCATTCAGGTTGCCAGATCTTCCTAGAAAAAAATGCTTTATATTGAAAACAAGACCAAATTATCACAACCAGCACCTGTCCACTGTAATATTTCCAGAAATTGATCGCATTACTAACCAATCCCAACAATCCCAAAAAGGTGTATAACAGGTGGACATGGCAACACACCAAGAGCGCCCTCTGCATAGCATCCTTAAGGCCACTTCAAACCAAGGACAGTAACTATAAAGATAATGATATAGATATAGTTCTCACAATTTAAGAACAACACACCGCAGCTAAAACGATAACGACACAGAGAAACGATATCATTGGAATCACTTTTCACAACGATTTAATCCAACTGATGAACGATAAAAACATTGAAAGCCAATCAGAATCCATCCTGCTGTAGGATCCATCCTCAAGCATTTAAAGTGACAGGCAGGCACACGCTTAGAATAAACAGAAACAGAGCGATATAGTCCCTAACATAGTTCCCTATCAGTTAGCCACACTCAACGTTACTTCAGAATTAAAGTGACAAATTGGGATATCTTCTGTGAGCGTCGCGACGATATATATTATATAATCTGATTTACATTCGGTGCCCTTTTCTTTGAAATCATGTCCGTTCTGTTTTGTTAGTGTATTTAGGGTCACTTCTTTGATTTGGATACTTTGGACACCTACTGATGAAAGATGTGATAAAGCGGTCATATATTCATCGGTCCTTAAAATGCGGACGCAAAGACACATTTTTGGATGCATTCAACCCCAAAATTGTTTTGCAGTGATCGATCTGAAGGATGTGTACTTTCATCATGTCTCGATTCTCCCTTGACATAGTCCTCTCCTTCGGGCTGGCCCTGTCGCCTCGTGTCTTCAAAAAAAGTTGGATGCGGCCCTTGTTCCTATTTATGGTTTTCATTGTTGGTGTGAACGGGCCTTTACAAGCATAAACAAAACATGACGCCTCAGGAGATTGTGGTACAGTAGCAGGACATAACGAGTCTTTGGTCGCTGAAATATTACTTTTAGTCAAATTACTTTTGTTGTACTATTTAAATGCGGCTCGCACTCCTGAAATTTTACAGTGTGTATTTGTCCAATGTTTTACATGTATCTGAAATGCTAAAGACATGGTTGTTGTTGAATGCATTCATGTGCCTTATGTGTTTTTATGCATTTCAATGCATGTTTTCTTTAAATGATTTGTAGGCAAATATCAGAAATTTAAATATAATTTTAAAATGGCTCTAAAAACACACATAAAATCTAATACCCAGTTTGCAGTGCGTATGCGGTGCATACTTTTTTCCGTACCCATGTTAACAGGTCAGAGCTTTCACAATGCAGTCCGTTCCAGGTACGGTGTGGATACAGCAGCGCAGAGATCGTTTCCGTGCCGAGTCTATTTTTGCTGTGCTGCAAACACTGAAATAAAGTGACAGCGCACGGTTCGCTGTCCCGTCTATATTGGATCCGACAGGAATTGTGCAACACACAGACTCTGGGTCGATCATGTATGGGCGAATCACTCCGGTTGCCATTTTACAACATTGGACGTTTCCAAAACAATTTCCCCCAAGTGGATTGACTGGTGAGTTGAAACTCATTATAATATTCAAAACTGTTATCCACTCACAGCAGTGGGCGTTTACTTCCAAGTCTTCAGTGCGAGACGCCCATAAAAACCCAGCGTTTTTCAGTTAGGCTCAAAACTAGGGTATAAAATAGCCTATTACTTATTCATTTGGATGTTTTTGAATGCAAAAAAACAAGCGAACGTCATAAGTTGACCTCAGACAACAATATAATAAAATTTAAAAAGCCAGTTTCTGTCAATTTTAAGTTTTAATTTAAAATGTTTGCGATTTTAATATAAATACATGGTTAAATATTTGACCACTTGCTTGAGAAACTTAATATATATAAAAGTAATGCATAGAATTACAGGCCTACGTTGTTTGAATTGTGTTTAAACGTGCATTGAAGTTTGTAAAAGTGTACAACGCTGACAAAACTTTTATTTTAATAAAAAATGCTGCATAGCTTCTGAATTTGAAATATAAATAGTGCCCATGTGTTTGTGGTACAGCCGCAGATCAGGGCCATGTCAACTGTACATGAATGATTCTAGATCTCATCTTAAAGCCAGTGTTATTTTAGTATCCTTGATATACTTTGTTACATATTTTCAAATGACACTTCATTTGAATGTTTTCTGTTTTAGTTTTAGTAACTTTGTTGTTTGTTTATGAGGGTTTTTTATTCAGGTTTAGGTTTTACGTTTAGTTTGATTCATGACTTAAAATATTTCAGGTTTATTTTCTTTCAAGTAATGAAAATAATGTTGTTTTAAACAGTTTCAGCTAACACGGCTCAGAGCTAACTTCACATTTCTAAGCCGTTTTTGCAGATTTTTAGTGGGTATATAAACAAACTTCTTTTTGTGCTGCTTGGCTTGATTAATTTGTTATCTAATGCAAAGACATTCATAAATATTTAAGTGTGGCTTAAGTGTCAAAATACTTTTTGGAGTCACTGTAGAATTGCCAATTGTGGCATCCCTTTGTGCTACAACAACCGGACTATGAAAGATCCACAGTGATGTCCCCAGCTAGACTGGAAACTACAGGGTGTTTTCATCAGCCGTTTGAAATGGTGAGTGTTAATTGTTTCAGTGATTGACAGAATGAATGAAAGAGAGAGTTTCTCGCTCCCACCTCCCTGCTGCGAGATAAGAACCCTTCTCTCTCGCAGACACACGAGCGTCTCCAAGTTCACCGCCACACATGGTCTGAATAGCTTGAGAGGCTCAGATGTGCCTTGCCTGGTCAGCTGTAAACAAACCGGATGCTGCTTTTCTGAAGGCTCCTGTTGAGAAGTGGCAGTCGCTGCGGTTGGATGACGTGTGCAGGGGAAGAAGTAGAACAAAAGAGCTGGTCAGTACATGAGATCCGCAGCTCCCGTGCTAACGTCGGACTCTTTGGCCTCCTGAAAGGGGAACTGGATCCCAGCAAGGCGGATGAGCAAGATGTTGAGACCGTGCGTGAGGAAGGCGAGGAAGATGAGCCAGAAGGATCTGTCGTACCTCTCGCTTTGGGTCTTGTAGACGAAGCTCACCTCGTTGAAGTTGAAGATGATCTCGGTCAGGTGATGCAGCTTGACCTCAGAGGAGAACAGAATAAGGACCAAGCAGCCACAGAAACCTGGAAAAAGAGAGAATAATACGTTTCGCATAATAGAAAAGCTGTTCTTTGTGGAAGTTTGTTTCCACCACAGAATAAAAAAAGTCATTTTCTTGCAAATGCGAGTTTATATCTCACAATTCTGAGAGGAAAAAGTAAGAATTGTGAGTTTTTAAACTCGGGATTAAACACAGAATTTCCTGTATCTCAAACAGTAGAGCGTTGGTGCTTGCAACGCCAAGGACATGGGTTCGATTCCCAGGGAAAGCAAGAACTGATAAGAATCTAAATGTGTACCATGAAATGCAATGTAAGTTGCTGTGGGTAAAAGCGTCTGCCAAATGCATAAGTGTAAATGTACAATTGTAAGATATAAACTCAAAATCGTAAGTTATCAAGTCTGTATTGCGAGATATAAAGTCACAATTCTGAGAAAAACAACATGTTAATTGTGAGATTTTTTTATTCTGTGGCACAACAACGCTATCTCACGACCAATTCGTGTGAAGTTTGTATAAGTGAATAAAAGGTGGCTAATTCGTTTAAATTCATATAATTTGTGTAAACCCACGTGATGCGTAGGTTTAGAGGCGGGGTCAGTGGTAGGTCATTCGTACGAATTCATACGAATTGGGAAACTCATAAAATATGTGCGATTTACCAAAAATCGTACATATGAATTCGTACGATTTGTCTAAACCCACGAGATGCGTAGGTTTAGAGGTGGGGTCAGTGGTAGGTCATTCGTACGAACTCATACGAATTGGGAAACTTATAAAATATGTGCGATTTACCAAAAATCGTACATATGAATTCGTACGATTTGTCTAAACCCACGTGATGCGTAGGTTTAGAGGCGGGGTCAGTGGTAGGTCATTTGTATGAACTCATACGAATTGGGAAACTCATAAAATATGTGCGATTTACCAAAAATCGTACATATGAATTCGTACGATTTGTCTAAACCCACGAGATGCGTAGGTTTAGAGGCGGGGTCAGTGGTAGGCCATTCGTACAAATTCATACGAGTCGGGAAACTCATAAAATATGTGCGATTTACCAAAAATCGTACATATGAATTCGTACGATTTGTCTAAACCCACGAGATGCGTAGGTTTAGAGGTGGGGTCAGTGGTAGGTCATTCGTACGAACTCATACGA
Organism: Pimephales promelas; assembly: GCF_016745375.1. The sequence goes on along the minus strand of NW_024121877.1, from coordinate 1,856,009 downwards.
ATTGGGAAACTTATAAAATATGTGCGATTTACCAAAAATCGTACATATGAATTCGTACGATTTGTCTAAACCCACGTGATGCGTAGGTTTAGAGGCGGGGTCAGTGGTAGGTCATTCGTACAAATTCATACGAATTGGGAAACTCATAAAATATGTGCGATTTACCAAAAATCGTACATATGAATTCGTACGATTTGTCTAAACCCACGAGATGCGTAGGTTTAGAGGCGGGGTCAGTGGTAGGCCATTCGTACAAATTCATACGAGTCGGGAAACTCATAAAATATGTGCGATTTACCAAAAATCGTACATATGAATTCGTACGATTTGTCTAAACCCACGTGATGCGTAGGTTTAGAGGCGGGGTCAGTGGTAGGTCATTTGTATGAACTCATACGAATTGGGAAACTCATAAAATATGTGCGATTTACCAAAAATCGTACATATGAATTCGTACGATTTGTCTAAACCCACGAGATGCGTAGGTTTAGAGGCGGGGTCAGTGGTAGGCCATTCGTACAAATTCATACGAGTCGGGAAACTCATAAAATATGTGCGATTTACCAAAAATCGTACATATGAATTCGTACGATTTGTCTAAACCCACGAGATGCGTAGGTTTAGAGGTGGGGTCAGTGGTAGGTCATTCGTACGAACTCATACGAATTGGGAAACTTATAAAATATGTGCGATTTACCAAAAATCGTACATATGAATTCGTACGATTTGTCTAAACCCACGTGATGCGTAGGTTTAGAGGCGGGGTCAGTGGTAGGTCATTCGTACAAATTCATACGAATTGGGAAACTCATAAAATATGTGCGATTTACCAAAAATCGTACATATGAATTCGTACGATTTGTCTAAACCCACGAGATGCGTAGGTTTAGAGGCGGGGTCAGTGGTAGGCCATTCGTACAAATTCATACGAGTCGGGAAACTCATAAAATATGTGCGATTTACCAAAAATCGTACATATGAATTCGTACGATTTGTCTAAACCCACGTGATGCGTAGGTTTAGAGGCGGGGTCAGTGGTAGGTCATTTGTATGAACTCATACGAATTGGGAAACTCATAAAATATGTGCGATTTACCAAAAATCGTACATATGAATTCGTACGATTTGTCTAAACCCACGAGATGCGTAGGTTTAGAGGCGGGGTCAGTGGTAGGCCATTCGTACAAATTCATACGAGTCGGGAAACTCATAAAATATGTGCGATTTACCAAAAATCGTACATATGAATTCGTACGATTTGTCTAAACCCACGAGATGCGTAGGTTTAGAGGTGGGGTCAGTGGTAGGTCATTCGTACGAACTCATACGAATTGGGAAACTTATAAAATATGTGCGATTTACCAAAAATCGTACATATGAATTCGTACGATTTGTCTAAACCCACGTGATGCGTAGGTTTAGAGGCGGGGTCAGTGGTAGGTCATTTGTATGAACTCATACGAATTGGGAAACTCATAAAATATGTGCGATTTACCAAAAATCGTACATATGAATTCGTACGATTTGTCTAAACCCACGAGATGCGTAGGTTTAGAGGCGGGGTCAGTGGTAGGCCATTCGTACAAATTCATACGAGTCGGGAAACTCATAAAATATGTGCGATTTACCAAAAATCGTACATATGAATTCGTACGATTTGTCTAAACCCACGAGATGCGTAGGTTTAGAGGTGGGGTCAGTGGTAGGTCATTCGTACGAACTCATACGAATTGGGAAACTTATAAAATATGTGCGATTTACCAAAAATCGTACATATGAATTCGTACGATTTGTCTAAACCCACTAGATGCGTAGGTTTAGAGGCGGGGTCAGTGGTAGGCCATTCGTATAAAATTCATACGAATCGGGAAACTCATAAAATATGTGCGATTTACCAAAAATCGTACATATGAATTCGTACGATTTGTCTAAACACACGTGATGCGTAGGTTTTTAGGCGGGGTCAGTGGTAGGTCATTCGTACGAATTCATACGAATTGGGAAACTTATAAAATATGTGCGATTTACCAAAAATCGTACATATGAATTCGTACGATTTGTCTAAACCCACGAGATGCGTAGGTTTAGAGGCGGAGTCAGTGGTAGGCCATTCGTATAAAATTCATACGAATCGGGAAACTCATAAAATATGTGCGATTTACCAAAAATCGTACATATGAATTCGTACGATTTGTCTAAACACACGTGATGCGTAGGTTTTTAGGCGGGGTCAGTGGTAGGTCATTCGTACGAATTCATACGAATTGGGAAACTCATAAAATATGTGCGATTTACCAAAAATCGTACGAGTGAGGTCATATGAATTCGTGCGATTTAGCCACCTTGTAAAATTCGTACCAATTGCCGTTGGTTGGGCAGAAACAAGCTTCCCTAATTCTTAAAAGGTTAGTTCATATCACCTAAAAATTTAAATTAGGTCATTTTTCTCATGTTTTTGAGCTACATTGAATGTCAATGGGGTCCAAAATAACATTAGAATTTTATTGACTTCCATTGCACGGACAATGTATGTTGTTGTATGTGTTTCCCTGAAAAAAGAAAGTCATAACGTCTTGTACTGATGTAAAAGATTCATATTTGTGTGATCCATTTAAAGTCATCATAAAATCAAAATGGACGATTCTTAATTTATTTTGGAAAACTGCAGTATTTATTAATGATTTATACATGCACATCACTTTTTTTTAAATTAATGTATCCTTGTAATGTATAATCAAAATAGCTTCTGCTCCCTCTTCTCTTCTCTGATGATGTCACTCACACAAGATCCACCAATAGTAAAACAACGACCGCCCAATCCATTCCTAATTGTCAAAATCAAGTCCCGCCCCACATTTGTTCTTGTTCGAGAAGCCGTTTCACTACGTCACAATAAAGAAGAAAAGAAAATCGCAACTTCCGTTTCATGCTGGCTTTAAATGAGAGAAGTCACAGAGCCACCATCGTTGAGTTTAGCTGTATTCTTGAAGCTTGGGTTTTTACCACATCCCTTTACTGTAGAGGAACTTTGCTTGACTTGTCACTTATACGTGCACTTTATCTGGTAAGGTATAAAAGATACTTTATCTACATTTAGCCTTTTAGAGCCTTCAATTACAGCCCAAAACAACAGTTCTGTCTGCTCTTTTTCATACAATGCTAGTGATTCATCCTGTGAGTCTCCAAAAAGGGCAGACAAGTACCTTAAAAAGTTCATATGACTAACACTAGCATTTAGTGTTGGGCGATATGCTCCATTTTCAAATCGTCCTATCGTCAGCCTGTGAGATCGGCGATACACGATATTATCGTGAGGGGGCGGGGCTAACTTATTTGATTATTAACTTGATTATTGAGCCTATCATTAATTTGCTTGTTTTATTAGCCTACTTCGTTTTATATACGAGAATCTTTTTTCTATTTTCCTAGCAAAGGTGGAGTGTTTATTAATAGGATCAGGTTATTTCCTGGTATAGTGAGGTAAAAAAAAAAGAGATCCTAATCCTTTTGTTTGTCAATGGGAAATTTACGGACACATAGCCTATTCTCATGCCGTTACATGCAGCATTTTGACTAGGGTCTATTTCTGCACGAGATGAAAACACGTTTTAATAATTTCTTGGGTCAGAAAGAGTCGGAGTTTGCGATATGTGCCTCCCTACCAGTGCGCTCTCTGCGCACTTCACATGCGCACTTCACAGTAAGCACGAAGTACGCGGGTTAATGTGTTTAAAGCCTAGTTCACACTACGTGATTTTAAGCCCGATTTAAGCCCGATTTGCAAATCGTTGAGTCGCCGACAAGTCAGGGTGTTATCGCGTGCAAATCGCGGGCGATTAGCGGACGATTAACGCTCGCCAATCAGTTAGTGTGAAAGAGCCAACAACGCATCAAAGACAGCTCGCAGACAGCTCGCAGACAGGTCACCGAGCTCAGAAAAATATCTAGCATGCTAGATATCTCGCCCAGTCGCGCGACTCAATCTCAGTGATGTCATGAGTACAGCCAATCATAGCAACGCATGGGTTGAGGACACCAGGTAAATCTTACTTTTTCTTTTTTGCATTTTTTTTTCTCAGAGCAGATCGTCGAGCAAACAGTGTGCAGCACTAGTTTCTGTCTGACGTCCATATTCGCGTGTTGTGTTCTTCTCTGCAGTTTCGCGTCATTTCTGGTTCGTTTTATTGCGTGGTTTTTCGTTACAAAACATGGTTTCTAGACCAGATAGAATCGTGTTGTTGTCAACTCGTTATTTGTTTGATTATTTTCAGGATTTAGACCGTACTATAGTACTGAAACAGCTCTCATTGAGTCACAAATGATATGCTCTTATCATCCGATCGTGGTTGTATCTCTATGTAGTGCGTTGTTAACTCGTGTAGTGAGTTACCTCCTGTTGTGGATCAATCACGTTGTGTTGTGTGGTGTGAACAGCTAAACAACTTGAATACTCATGATTTCACTGAGAGCAAGTCATGTAGTGTAAACTGCACAGTTCAGCCCGACATTTTAAAATCATGTAGTGTGAACTAGGCTTTAAATGCCGATAGAAGAGCAAGGGCCAAACGTCTAGCTGAGTCGATCGGTTTATACTTATACTTATGACTTGACTCTGATAAAGGAAACGTTTACATGACCACATGCATTGTCAAGTTTATTCAACATAATCAGGTTAAGAACGTCGTCGCATGTAAACGCGCTCTATCTCTGAAAGTGAAAGTAAAAACGGACTGCTTTCGGCATCTGCATTAACGCCGCGTTCCCTCAGAGACGACGATGATAACGGTAACTGTAATACTATTTTAGTGATGTTATTATTAATACTATTTAGTAATTGTATTGTTTTTAGTGTTAGTGTCATTAAACGTTTTGTTAATGTGTTACGGAAACAAATACTGACGAACAACGATGCCGTTTTCATCTTGGATCTGTAGGAAATTGAATTTTGCGTCTGTTAAAACGAGCACACTTGATAATTTGTGAATGGATCACCTTGCAATTAAATTTTGATGTGGGATGTTTTTTAGTCTGTTTTAAAAACATTCTCTTAGAGGAGTCCTCATTAGTGCGTGTGTTGTTGCAATTGTTATGAGATGATGTCGTTGTAAATTTAGGCAAGGCAAATTAATTGTAGTTCCTTATATTCATTTAATAACAATACTAGCTTTATAATAATAATAGGCCTAATAATAATAATTTAATACATTATGGTAAAACGAGCCAATTATCGTATTGATATCGTCAAAGGCATCTGCCATCGGCGATATGTCAGACTATCGTCGATACACGATACTATCGTCTATCGGCACAACCCTACTAGCATTACTTACTTCAAACTCCCTTTGGAGTTGCTATTCATTTAATGATCAGTCATGAGAACCACAAACGCAGAACAAACGTCATTGATGTCTTGGTGCAACACATTTAAATGCACACAAGGTTTTTAGTACGATTGCTTCCCCACACTATTGACAACACATAACGGATATTTTTTGCCTGCAGAATTTCGCTAGCGTAACCAAACCATTACGGGACCTTTTGACCATTTTGGATCTCAAAGGTAGAAATCATCATCCACTTTCATTGTATGGAAAACAGTAGCTAATATGTTCAAACACACATCTCCTTTTGTTAACTTCTTTGAAAAACACAAGGGTGAGGAAATCACAGAATTGAAATAATATTAAAGGAGTGATAAACTGAGATATCAAATTTTCCTTGAGCGTTTGACATCTAAGAGGTCATCATATTATAAGAATATCCTGTAAGTTTCAGAACCGAAAACATCCTTGTTAGTCCAATAAAAGCTTTTATTGACACCAGCCTCAGCAAACGACTCGTTTTTCAAAGTGGGGAACTATGACGTCAAAGAGGATAAAACACCAACCCCGCAGAAGAAGACCAACGCCTACCAACACGGCCGGTTTAGCCCCGCCCATTGATTCGGCATCGACATCGGCCACATCGTGATGACAAACCGGATCGAGCTACCGAGCTTTACGGAATATTGTGCAGCGCCTGGTTGTGCAAGAAGACAGTCCCTGCATAAGCTTCCTCTGGATTCCAATAGGACTGCATGGATAAACTTTATTTTTAATGACATTCCAGCTGATGAGGTAAAACATCGTCCGTCTGTTCGCTTCATTTCACTGAAGATTGTTTTGTAAACAAGACTGGATTTGCAGATCGATTAAGAGTAAAGAACGGTGCTGTGCCGTCTATATTGGATCTGACAGGAATTGTGCAACACACTGACTCTGGGTCGAACATGTATGGGCGAATCATTCCGGTTGCCATTTTACAACATTGGACGTTTTCAAAACAATTTCCCCCAAGTGGATTGACGGGTGAGTTGAAACTCATTATAATATGCAAAACTGTTATCCACTCACAGCAGTGGGCGTTTACTTCCAAGTCTTCAGTGCGAGACGCCCATAAAAACGAGCATTTTTCAGCTAGGCTCAAAATTTGGGTACAAAATAGCCTATTAGTTATTCATTTTGATGTTTTTGGATGCAAAAACCAAGCAAACGTCATAAGTTGACCTCAGACAACAATATAATAAAATTTAAAAAGCCAGTTCATGACCACTTTAACATTTCAAAAAAATATTTAGTTAAAAGAGGTATGGGTTCAAATTAAACTTTGAATGGTAAATATATATACTGTATATATATATATATATATATATATATATATATATATATATATATATATCAGTCCCTCCAGAAAAACGCGATTATGCGATCGCTGAATTCAATGCAAAATCAGCCAAAGTCCGCATATTTATGCGGGGGCCGCATTTTTTCAAATACGCCGCACTTTCGGCGCATAAATTGCCGATTTCCGTGCAAAATATGTGGGGTTTGCATAATTTCATAATCCTCGCATTTTCGTTGCAAAAAAAATCACATGTATCGGCAGAAAGTTGAAAAATGTTGCGTTTGCTTCACACAAGAGCAGCCATTTCCCCCTGTTTCCATGGGAACGTTATGAAGTGACGCAATTACGCGACGCCAGACAGACTCACGGAGGCGATTGACATCTCACAAATCGAACTCGTATAACTGTCTGTCACACGTTCTACCGTCACATCGTTACTTAATAAACAACATAAGATAAAAGAAGTAGCATCAAACAGAAATTACCCGCACACATGGGGGGTTCGAGGTGCACATATAACACTGCAGAGAGTTCAACAGGGAGCGCGCAGCTCTTAAAGGGGCCACACCTTATTTACATTCGTTACAGTCTGAAATAAAACAAGATGAGAAATTAAATATTCCCAGCACTTTCTATGATGTAGTATGCTTGCTTATCAAAGGAAGTAATAAGAAATGACTCTTACATTAGCCTAGTGAGAACAGGGGGGGGAATCACTTTTTTTCTCTTTTTCATCAAACCGCAATTTTTGCAAGTTCCCTCAATTTTTGCAAATTCCTGCAATCGCATAAAATTGCATAAATATCCTGCATATTCTTTCCATTGCTTTTTTAAAGAAAACGGGGCACGTAATCAAGGATTTTTGCCCGAAACAATAACAAAAAAACTCTGCGTTTTTCTGGAAGGACTGAATACTATTATGGTAAATGTTATATATAAATCGCAAATTTTTTCACAAATTTTTGGAAATTACCACCACAAAATCAGTCATTTTGATCGCAAAAATCACAAAAAAAAATCGTGAAATCCTGGAGGGACTGATATATATATACTGTATATATATATATATATATGCTGTACACTACTTCGGAATTGCTATTAATCTCCAAAGTCTAACACAGTATTCTTTCTTCCTATCACTGCAAGTGATCCTGCTTTATTTTTTGACTTAATGGTTTAATTGTGTGGACAGGTCAAATGGCCTCCATCAGTACAAACACAACAGAGGCACCTGACACTAGAGATGGAGTGGAAATCTGGCCAGTTCCACCAAGCGCATTCATTTCCATCACTTTACTTATTTATGATGTCATTTATCAATTCTCTCTTCACGGTATAGCTGAGCTCGCTTTCTCACAACTAAACAGATAAACAATCGCAGAGGCTCGTTCCTGTCGTGGTTCAGTATAGACCCAGTCTGTGTGGATGCATGTGTGAAATATTCATCACATACTGTCTGCAGGATCTGGATTTTTTCTCAAGAAAAAAGAATTCAAGCATCTATTGACCTGAATCTATGAACTTAAGTACATGTTTAATGTTATTATATTTACTTATTAATTGTATTTACAGTTTTTGTTGTTATTTTTCATCCAAAAAAGTTAAGGAAATCTGGCATCCCATGACACTTATAAAGCATCCCAGGATGAACTTAATGGAGTTGATTGAGAGAATATCCAGAGTGAGAATCACGTGTGTGTTTGTGTGTGTGTCTTACAGGTTATCATGTTCCAGAGGTAAAGGCCCTGGGGTCCATGCAGCGTCTCATATGGGCTTCCAAAGGCATTGAAGAAGAAGAACCCACAGGACACAGAGGAGAAGACGATGAGCACTGCGCAGAAGAAGATGACGCTCACATGTAGACTGGCTGGAACCACGTCCATCAGGTCAGGAAAGACTGCGGAGTAAAGAGATTTCTAGAGTTCAAACTGTAGGTGAGGGTAAGGCCACGAATCATTATGATTCATACGTGCGTAAAATGTGCGGTGAGACAGTTTTTCATTTGTCATCATTGTCTGCAATCTCACTGCCTGTTGCGTGTGTTTCCTGTTATATTATATTTCCTGTCATTATAAGATTCACTGACATTTTCACTCAGAAATTGCAAGTAAATTTCACAAATAATTACAAAGAATTGGCATTTTTTACAGTTTGAGTGTGTATGAAATGAAAATGATTTAAAGTAATCTCTGTTCATTTAATATTAGCAGTTTTATCTTTTTAATATTATTGTGGGATGCTTGGACATGCGTCAAGGAATTATGAAGTTGTTTAATTCTGTTTGTGTGTCGATATGTAAGCATTTATTTATGGGATAAATTTATGGAGATATGCAAAGACAATTTCCTCTCTGTGACAAAGAGAATGGAGAATAAAATTAAACTTTCTGTCTCCATTTCTTATGCATCTCCTTGTGAGTAAAAACAAATTTATAATGACAAAATGTTAAAGGGGGTCAGTCATGGCCAAATGGTTAGAGAGTTAGACTGATTCTCAATACCAGCAGGAAATGACTAACCCATACAATCACTCCTCAGGCGCCACAGCCAAAATGGCTGCTCAGTGCTCCGGGTGTGTGTTCACGGTTTGCAGTGTGTGTGTGTGTGTTAAATATGTTCTCCTAATGTGTGTGCACTAACGTGGATGGGTTAAAAGCAGGGAGATCTTCTGAGTATGGTTTGCCATACTTGGCCTTCACCTCACTTCACTTTTGTTCTACTAAATGTCTGGCTCTGGTATCTGGGTTGTTTCCAGATCTCATTAGGAAAGAATCCTGTTGTACACGAAGCTGTCATAAAAGATCCATCAGTTGAGCCCCATTCAATGAGTCTAGTGCCTCCCAAAACTCAAACAAACACAAAAAAAAAAAAAACCTGAAAAGCTTCATATTACTTGGTTTTAAATGAATCAGATGTCTCTTAAAGCCGGCCCTTTGACTCTTAAAAGTTATTTCAACGGGACTTACTTGCTATGCATGCATGTGTGATTACTTTTGGAGGATACAGGAACGATTTTCCAAAACAGGTTGATGACTGAAAAGGTGGTTGTGTGTGTGTGTGTGGCCTGGTAAACCCTATATTGGTTAACACAGGAGAAGATGTCCCATTTGTTTGGTCCCCATGAGAAAAATAGTGTGATGTTTTTTTTTAAATGTAAAAAAAAAAAAAAATTGTGATGGCAAGAGTTAGATTTAGGCGAAAGAAATTGGTTTCAACTAAATCGGTTTCTACAGTATAAAATGTAATAAAAAAATAATTATGTCTATATATATAATTTGAAAGAGGTGTGTAACATGTCAGTGGCCTCAAAAAGTATTTGGACATTTAAAGGGATATTTCATCAAATATTTTTAAATTCTGTCATCAAGTACTTAACCTCACGTTGTTCTAAACCTTTTAAACTTTCTTTCTTCAAGCACACAGAAGAAGACAATTTGAATATTATATTGGTTGCTCTTTTCCAAGCTTTAATTCTGATCTTTTAAGGCTTCAAAAATAAAATAAAAATTATAAAGGTAGTCCACATGACCCATGCACTATACCAGCCTTCCGATACCATATAAAAACGTAAGGGGAGCAAAAGATAAATTTACATTGCAAAATCACAAACAAAAATAGTGGAATCAAAAAATGTGGCATCAAAAAATGATGCAACAGCTTTGCAACCACAAAGACTGTAAATCATACTGTTTTATGATTTACCACATTTGTGAATTGTTATAGGCTATAATAATGTGAGTGTCCAAATACTTTTGAAGGCTTATTGCAATTTGTCTTGTATTGCATTGAGAACCTGTTCTTAGTCTTAAGATTCTTAAGACTTTTACTTCCAGTGTCTTAAGATGATTAAGTTACTCACAAGAGAAATAAAAGCGTCTGTCTCCCAGACCACACTGTTTCATCCCCTTCCCGTGGAAAAGCCCGTAGGTCGCGCTCCCGATGAATTTCTCCAGCTCTGCTCCCGACGCGTTCACGATCTGTGCGCCCGTCTGACACAGAACAGCCGCTTGAACCCAAAACTGAGTCCCCATCGCAGCTGCCACGACCAGAACACAGCCAAAGCAGAGCACCCCTCCGATAGAGAATATGATTTTCTTTTGACGGCTAGGCATCGTGTTTTGACTCGGCGACGAGCACAGCCTTAATCAATGGATGTCCACACGTCAATATTCCCGTAATGCAGTATGGGGAAAGACATTGTGCGGTTGTCGATTTCCCCTCAAGTCTAAAACATGAATGCTATAAAGTGACCTGAAATGCTCAAATACACACGTTGAGAGAGTAAAGTTGTATCCCAATGTCTTCTCTGGATAGTGTTACGCCAAGCGCGTTCACTGCACTCCGTCATCACCAAGCAACCGGGTTGAATGTCTCGCACCAGTGATCGGGCATGATGTGACCTTACCCTGGATTGGTTACTCTGGATCCACATCTCTTTCGACAATTAATAAAGCAATTTCACTGCTACAGTTGAACTTTAAATGTGGAGTTTATCGTGTGTGAAATGATGGATGATTTACTGGGTAAATTCATTTAGTTAAATTTAGTTCCCATAAACTAAAAATAAACAAGTTCTACACAGCATTTATTCATCATGTTCATTTCAGCAAATGCTAATATTTTTTTTTTTTTGAAAATCAAGTTCCATTTGTTAACTTAAGCTAATGCATCTGAAATTACCAATGACAACAATGAATTATTATATCATATGGGCCGTGCAGAGACCTCTCTGGAGGGGCAGGTGCTCAAAGTATAAAATGGGGCACATGGAAACAAGGCTTTAAATAGGGCTGTGCTCAAAATATCAATACAGTAATATATCAATACAGATGATTCTGCATCGATACAGCAGCAAATGCATTGATGCAGTTTTGAAAAAGAAACAGAACAGAAAAGACAAATTTAAAGTTTAAAATTTAAAAAAATAATTTATGTGCTTTATATATAACTCTGGGATTAGAAACTGAAGCATCTTAAGTTGTCCCAACCTGATGGCTTTTTCTTCTCTGTTATACAGAATAATAAAGAACAGCTCTTATAGTGAACTGTGTAGGACAAAATTAACGTGGCCCATGTTTTGTGCAGTACAGTATAGTTTTATTTAATGGCATGTCACCATCTGTGGCTATTTTCATGGCAAAAATCTGATTCACAAAAATACAAGAGTTACATTTTATACGATGAAAATAAAAAAAAAGCAAACAGAAACAGCAATTAATACTTTACAAGATTTTTCACATTAATGATTTAATGGAATGTTTAACTATTGAAATTGAAATGAAGAAACAGAGGAATATTGTTGTTACATGTATATATAGAACTCCAGGGTCTAGCATTACAACATTTAATAACAAACTGGAGCAATTATTATTTGGGATTAATGAAAATAAAGTGTCTATAATTTGCGGGGACTTTAATATAAATCTTTTGAATGTGTCTAATCATACTGGTAGTTTAGAGTTTCTTGATTTAATGTATAGCAGAGGCCTTTATCCCACCATTACTAGGCCTAGCCGAATAACTTCCAGTTGTGCCACATTAATTGACAACATTTTTTTTAAATAAAATTGATAAAACCGTTAAAAGTGGTCTTTTGATAAACGACACAACTGATCATTTTCCGATATTTGTAACTTACCTCTGTGAAGTAAAAACAAATAAAGATAAGTCTAGTAAAGTTATTAGGTTAAGAACGGAGGAAAGATTAAATAGATTTAAGGATGCTCTTATGAAAGAACAATGGGATAATGTTTATAGTACAAATAATGTTAATAAGGCTTATGAATTATTTGTTGAAAAGTATCTATGGTTATATAACAAAAATTGTCCTATAAAAACAATGAATAATAGAGCAAGAAATAATAAAAAACCTTGGTTAACGAAGGGTATATCGAAAGCGTGTAAAAAGAAGAATAAGCTTTATCAGGATTTTGTAAAATATCGGACAGCTAATGCAGAAAAAAAATATAAAGCCTATAAAAATAAGCTGACTTCTATAATGAGACGTGCAAAGAAAGATTATTATACAAACTTGTTGATAGATAATAAAAGTAATATCAAAAGAATGTGGAAAGTCTTAAGGGAGGTCATGGGCAGTGAAGTAAATTGTTGTCAGCCATTATACTTAACGAATGAACAGAATCTGGAGATAAGTGGTGGAAAAATGGCTGATGAATTTAATTCTTTTTTTTGTAATGTCGGTCCAAATCTTGCCAAAACTATACCACTACATAATAAAAATAAAAGCTGGACAGGTGAAAGTAGAGTCATGCAATCTCTCTTTCTTGATGAAGTTGGTGAGAATGAAATTATTTCTACTGTATCTAAATTAAAAAGTAAATATTCATGTGATAGTGATGGCTTAGATATGTATATCGTCAAAGAAACTATAAGTTGTATTAGTAGACCATTAAAATATATTATAAATTTGTCTTTTACTTTAGGTTTTTTTTTCCAGAAAAAATGAAGGTGGCTAAAATTATTCCCTTATTTAAATTTGGTGATAGGCATAGTCTCACAAATTATAGGCCTATATCGCTGCTTTCCCAATTTTCGAAAATTATTGAGAAGCTTTCTGTTAAAAAATTTGATTGTTTTCTTGAAAAAAATTCATTGATACATGATAATCAGTTTGGGTTTCGAAGCACCCGCTCAACATCTATGGCTTTGATGAAAATCACAGAAGATATTACTACAGAATTGGAAAAAAAAAAATCATACGATTGGTGTTTTTATTGATCTTAAAAAGGCCTTCGACACCCTTGATCATGGTATATTGATATCTAAATTACAGACATATGGAATTAGAGGTGTAGTATTAAATTGGATTATTAGTTATTTAGAAAATAGACAACAATATGTTGAGTATTTAGGCCATGAATCTAAGTTGGAACTTATTCAATGTGGAGTCCCTCAAGGCTCTGTGCTGGGGCCTAAATTATTTTCTTTATATATTAATGATCTCTGTGAGGAATCAAAGATTTTACGTTTTGTTCTTTTTGCAGACGATACAAATTTTTTTTGCATCAGGGAAAAACTTAAACGTATTAGTGAAAACTATTGAACAAGAATTGGTCCTACTTCAGAAATGGTTTAATAAAAATAGACTGTCATTAAATTTAAGTAAAACAAAATTTATGCTATTTACAAATCAAAAATGTTTTGACAATGTTAGTCTGAGTTTTAATGGAATAATTATTGAGAGAGCGTCAGAATTTAGGTTTTTAGCAGTACTCATTGATGAAAAACTTAAATGGAAGTCACACATAGCTTATGTAAGAAATACAATTTGTAGAAACATTGCCGTTGTGAGTAAAGTAAAGTTTATGTTAAATTGTAAGGCAATGATAATTCTGTATTGTTCTTTTATTTTGCCATATTTGATGTATTGTTTGGAGATTTGGGGGAATTCTTATTTTACAAATTTAGCGCCCTTGTTTATTTTGCAAAAAAGGGCTTTGAGAATAATTCATGGAGTTGCTCCCAGAGAACACACTACAGAACTGTTTCTGGAGTCAGGACTACTTAAATTGAAGGACTTGGTTTCTTTACAAACTTTGTTAGTTGTTCACAAAGCTAAACACTGCCTGTTACCGTGTGGACTGCAAACCCTTTTCACTTTAAATAGTGAGACAAGCAGAAGAAATAATGACTTCAAACAACCTTTTGCTGGAAATACCCTCAAACAAATGTGTGTTTTAGTCTCTGGTGTGAAAAGATGGAATCTTCTAGAAAATGATCTAAAATGTTGTTCAAATATCTTACAATTTAAAAATAATTATAAACAAAAGATACTTAAAGTCTATAAAGAAGAATGTGAAAACTAATAGAATTATTACAATAATTATGCTTTCGTTGCTATTTTGGCTGTTGGATCTGTCATGATTTTATCCTTGTTGGTTTTGTTTATCTAGTATCATGTAAGCAGAATTAGTATTAATAGATAATAATAATAATATTAATAGACAAAGAGAGAAAAATGTGTTCTAATTGAAGGTAGATTATATCTGGTTTGGGCTTGTCGTATATGTATGTGTATATGCATGTGTGTATATATATATATATATATATATATATATTTTTTTTTTTTAAGTTTTCTGTTGTTTGTCATTTTATGTTGGTGAGGTCATCTAATTTGTAAATCTTGTTTATAGGAATGGGGTAGGAGCTTATAAGATTTTTTTCTTCATCCTACTCCTGTTCTTTTTTTGTCATGGAATGTACTTTGTGTTGGTTTGATTTGTTAAATTGTTCTTGTGGTATTTCGTGTTGCATTACCATGAAAAGAGAGAATAGAAAATAAATGAAATGAAATGTGATACCTGTTCTGGTAAATTCTTACTGAAGTCCTTAAGTGAGTTTGCTGCCTTTGCTGTTGATGTTGTTACTGCTACTGCTGCTGGAGTTGATCTGAGACTGTAGACATTAAAATAAACAGAAATATAGGGTATTAGCTGATTTTTATATGACCATGACAAGATGTAAAGATTGCTGACAGTGTTTGGAACTGGCTCACTATAGTTCACTGACCTGCTAAAGCTACAGATTCTGCCCAGGCTGCTAAAGTATAATATTACAATAGAATAGTATATAGAAACGTTACAGGGGAGATGTTCACAGAGGCTTCTGCACACAAAACATAAGATACTAACTGGTAAGCCTATGTGATAACTTACCAGAGTTGTGATAATAATTTGTATGGCACTCCACGTTATTTAAATAAATACTATAATAATAATAATAGTTTAAAGTAAAAAATAATAGTTTTTAGTCAAATAACACCCCTCCACGCCCGTGAAACTTTTCTCCCTCAAACAGCAAGCTAACGTTACTTCTACAGCTACACACAGCAATACAAACAACATCTCTCTGCATGCTCTCTTCACGTCGTTCTAGTAAAATAATAATAATAAGTAAACAAACATCAAAATCACTTCGCTGAGAATAGAACACCACTTACCAGCAGCCGCAAGAGCTGAAGATATCCTCTGGGAATGCGCGATTGCGCGTAGCCGCGCGAAATTAGAAAATGCGCGTGCAGCGTGAGGAATCGTCCCGGATGAGTTTGTCAGGTGAAAGGTCATCATGTGGGTCATTTTATTTACGGCTAAATTATTATTCATTCATTTTACTACTAGTTAGATTGGGCAGGCATCCACAAAAGTACCTTTAAATACAAAAAAAGGAGAGTAAATTTTGTCCTGACAAAAGGGCAGGTGCTCGAACAACCAACGCCCCCCTCCCTCTGCACGTGCCTAAATGCTTAACAATTCTAACAGTCTTTTTCTTGTAGGCAAGATAAAAAAAAAATATTCGAGATAGCATTGTTGTTCCTCCTTTCCCACGAATATACCTTTTTTTTTTTTTTTTCTCCAGACCAATACCCTGGATACGTGTTTTTTTTTTTTTTTTTTCGATAACATTAGAAGATCTCACTAAACTAATTCGCTCTATAAACACTATTGGCCATTGTGTGATTTCTATAATTATTAATTCACTAACATCTGCTCAGGCTCCAATTTATTTTAAACAAGCTGTGTTCAACCACCAACGACAACAACAAATTAGAGTTCAGAATTATCGACCACATCTCTATCCTGTGGTGTTCCCCAGGGTCCTATTTTGGCCCCTTTGCATTTGCTGCCTCCTGAAATTATGAACTGTTCTTTTATATTGTATAAACTCTATAAAAGTTTAAATGGCAAAAAATTGAAATACTCTGCTGGTGTTTTCCCTAAGGTGAGGGAAAGTTTTGGCCCTTTATCGCTCTCTGTTAAACTTATAAGTTATGAAGGGTATACCCTTCATAATTTATGTTTTGATCAACAAGTTAACTCTCTGGTTCGTACCAGTTTTTATCAGTCGAGAAACATTGCGAAATTGAGGTCAGTCTAAAGTGGAGATGGATAGGATCATACATGCTTTCATTTCCTCCTGCCTTGATTATTGTAATTCTCTTTTTACTTGTCTTAGTTGTTCATCCTTGAAATGATTACAAGTGGTTCAAAATGCTCTCGCTACGCTTTTAACTAAGTCGTCAAAGAGATCACATGTAACACCAATTTAAATGTCCTTACAATGCCTCCTATGTTAGATTTACAGTTCATTTTAAAATCCTTGTGATTGTGTTTAGAGAATTGCAGGGCCAAACTCCTGTTTATATAGAAGAGTTGTTGCGTTGTTGCAAACTCCAATAGGAATCTGAGATCCTACGGTCCAAATCGGTCTTGTTGTCCCTCGCTCCAGATTAAAGAGCATGATCAAAGATCTGTGGACTTTGTGGGCACGTTTAAAAAGAATCTAAAAACTCTATATTACTTTGTCTTTTATCTGATTGTGTCTGTTATTTTAACATACTCTAGATTTTGAGACACAGTCATATCATCAGAGACGTGACTAATAGAACTGACATCAATGGCCCCCTTTTCACTCATTTCTGGGAATAAAGAGGTAACTGAAAATACAACCACAAAGGTCATTAATCAAATAAGAGACAAGGCAGAGACATCATTAACAATGTGACATTGATTTATTAAAAATCTTAAAGTTCCCCTGTGGTGAAATTCAAGCTTTTAATGGTGTCTATTTGGTGTTTTTAATGTGCTTTAAGACAAACCGTGTGTAAATTAACAAGTCAACACCATTGTTGAGTATTGTCTCAAAAATATGGTTTAAAATCACTGGTGTTTTAGATGTCACAAACTAACTACCTTGTAACCAATCAGGTCAACATGTAATCATCAACGAGTGGATCTCTGAGCTGGTGAGTGAGTGGGTGGCTCATTCGCACATTCATACTGCCAACCCGATCTCACGGGAATTCGTACGAATGGTGGCTAATTCGAAACAATTCATACAACCTCACTCGTACAAATTAGTACGACTTTGCTAAATCGTACATATTTTACGAATTGGCCAATTTGTATGAATTCGTACGAATGACCTACCCCTGACCCCGCCCCTAAACCTAACCATCATGTGGGTTTAGACAAATTGTATGAATTCGTATGAGTAAGGTCGTACGAATTAGCCACTTTTTAACCACTCGTACGAATTCGTACGAACTGGTCATGAGATAGGGTAGGTACTGCATATATTAAATGAGGCAAGGGTGTAAAGTTACATTCAAGCTATAAAAAAACACATTTAAAATGTTTTTTTTTTCATCCCGTTTTCATCCCAAGGCGTCATCTAACTGGCGCTTTTGACCATACGTCAACATCCGACAATTTAGGGCACCCTTTAGTGTCAGTTAGATGACGCTATCCTAGTGGTCTAACGTTTACCCTACCCCAAACCTAAACCTACCCGCGTCATCTAGCTGCTCTGCAGTAAAGGCCAATTTATAGTTCTGCGTCGAGGGTACGGCGTAGTATACGGCATCGGCTACGCACGTAGGCGACGCCGTCCATTTATACTTCTGCATTCAGGTGTTGGTTGCTCTGCAGTACTGCTCCGAAACGCTAGTTGGCGGCGGAGGGTTTTAATGTTCCACTGTGTTTAGATTCCTCACGGCTAGGTTATTACAAGCAATGGCGACTGAAAGAGAGCGGATCGTGTTGGAGTTGGAGCTCATTGAGGTGGAAAAACAGTTAATTTTAGTGAAATTACTAAAACTAAAAGGAGACGTCGGAGGAGATGGTACATGCGGAAATGCGTAGGTGGAAATGCGATGCTACCAAGCTGACCATTCACCGATCTTACGGTCCGCGTCGTCGCGACGTGTAGTTACATTTTTGAGGAGGTGCGCGTCAGGCTACGGCAAAGGGTGCGCGATATGGGACGCGTCTGTGCGTATGCTACGCCGTACCTACTGCGTGGACCCTACGCAGAAGTATAAATTGACCTTAAAGCGTCGGATGTTGACGTATGGTCAAAAGCGTCAGTTGGATGAGAATGTGTTGGTTTTTTTGGTGATGAAATAGGATACAAGTACTACAGGAGGAATTTAAGAGTTAAAAAAAAAACGTCTCTTTATAATCAACCCTTACAATATAAATTATTCTTAATTTGTAGATTTTTATTAGGAATTTTGGATCTGGAATACAATTTACCCTGAATTTCCCCCCACTTTGCTTCCTGTCAGTTGTCCCAAAATATATATGTTTTTATACTGTACAAATCCTCTAAAACCACCATCACAGAAAACTTTCATTTAAAAAAAAAAAAAAAAACTTAGATGATTTACAAGCCATATCCATAATATACACAGTACAAACATCACTGTATAATCAACCTCTGGGCATTATTGTACAGTCCGTCTTCATAGCTTTAGTCATATTAGAAGGCTTATGTTTAAACATATACATATTTTGCAAAAAAAAAAAAAAAAAAATTCAGTGACTTTTTCAACTGAAATCTTGTGCAATTTTTGGCCAAAGGTCTTTGTGCATTCCTCTTTCCCCTAGTCCATAGTCTTCTGCTTTGTTTGTTTCCTACAGTACCGATCTGCCGTTCAACAGGAATCTTTCTTCACCCTATATTTAGATTCAGTTGGTGTGTATCATCCTCCGATGGAAGTTTCACTCTGGATCTGCATTTGGAACGGTGCGTATGATTGAGAAGGCCTTCGTGATCTGATGCCTGAATGCACGGCAGATGACGAAGTACAGCACTGGATCAAAGCACAGGTGCAGGATGGCGAGAAGTAGAGTAGATTCTTTGGCCAGGAAGAGAGTCTTCCTCAGCGTGCATTCAGTGATGACCTCAATCTGTGCAAAAGTGTACGGCATACGCACAGCGTGGTACGGCACGAAGCACACCACGTAAGCCAAGGTCACCAATGCGATGTTTATGAAGGCATGTCGGGCATTAGCCTGTTCCTCAGGGTCGGATTCACGGCGACCCCACAGCTGCTTCAAGACCAGGCCGTTGGACAACAGCACCGCTACTGAAGCGTTGAAGAAGATAGCCATGCCCAGAAAGACAGACAATGCGTGCCAGTGCTTGCCCAAATCGCCTTTTAAGTCAGAACATGTTAGCCCAACTTTGTCTTCGACGTTTTCTTTGATAGGGATGGCCATGTTAGGCACATTGATGAAGAGCACGAGGAACCAGACCACTGATGACATCAGAACCGCAAAGCCCACCTCCTGCAATCGCAGAAGTTTGGAGCTGCGAGTGATCTGGAGGTAGCGCTGAACGCTAACAAAAGCTAGAAAGATGATGGACGCGTACAAGTTGATGTAGATGAGCGGCCCACTCACTTGGCAGAGAAAGATGGTCAGACTCTTTGAATCATTGCCCAGATCTTTGGCGATCTTGACAGGTAACGCCAGCATGAGGAGGAAGTCGGATGTCAGGAGATTGATGAAGTAAACGTTAATGCACTTTTTAGCACTTCGGCTGGTTATGAAGGCCCACAGTGCCACCATGCTGGCAGCAATTCCAATTATGAAGATGAGGATGTAGAAGGTGGCGAAGGGCACCATGTTGTCGTTGACCACGCAGTTGCTGGTATTTGGACTCCCCATTTTTTTGGGATCTGGACTGTGTAAGCTCTAAACAAGGCTTATGTAAATAAATTAAGACTGTTCAGTTCTCCTTTTCCTCACGTGTCTACTTCTAACTCTTGACAACCGAGAATAACAAGTATGTTTGATAACAGTTTTGCCTTTCACTTCACCAGAAAGTAATAGGTATTGGAGGAGGAAGTGGTAAATCCCCTGTTCAAGCATGCAAAAGCATTTTCCTGTTTAGCTCGCACAGGGATATGATGTCACCTATCAGCATCGGCGAGTAAATGGCATCCCGAAAGCCTGGAAAGAGACAAAAGAGGGTTAAAGAGAAAAATAAATATCAAACAGAAAAATATATAGAAGTATTTATTCACCCATGGTTCCTGTTTTCATGATGTTTCATAATTATGAACTGTTTATATGGATATACATTATGAACTTGCTTAAGCTAGTCTAGATTTAAAATTCTAGTTTGCTTGATAACAACTTGTATCGAGGCAATCGAATCGAATCAATTCTAGCATCTCAAATCAAGACCAGACGGTGTGTTCTAATGCTTTGCAATAAGGTTCATAATTCATGAATGCTAATTTCCACTGTTCTTAGCAGATGGTCAAAACTTCTGCCCCCAGTAAGTATGGTGGAGGAATACAGTAAATATCCACTAAACTCATGTTTTATGTCTCAAATAAGGTCTGGCTATAGAAGGAATATGCAACGAGAGCTCAGGGCTGCTTTTTCTGTATTAAAGGGTTAGTTCACCCAAAAATGAAAATTAAGTCATTAATTACTCACCCCCATGCTGTACCAACCCCGTAAGACCTTCGTTCGTCTTCGGAACACAAATAAAGATATTTTTGATTAAATTTGAGAGCTGTATAACTACCACATTGGCTCCTAAAGGACTGCCTCTTGACGGCCCAGAAAGTCAATGAAGAAAATGTTTAAATATCCCAAGTGACTACCGTGGCTCAACTATATGTTTATCAAGCGACGCGAATACTTTTTGTGCGAAAAAACAAACAAAAATAACGAGTTTATTCGACTATTTCTTTTCTTCCTTGTAGGCCAGAACGAGACTTCCTTAGATTTCCACGACGCATGCGCGAGAATTGCGAGCTGGTGTATTCAGATCGCAAATCTCGCGCATGCGTCGTGGAAATCTAAGGAAATCTCGTTCTGGCCTACAAGGAAGAAAAGAAATAGTCGAATAAACTCGTTATTTTTGTTTGTTTTTTCGCACAAAAAGTATTCGCGTCGCTTGATAAACATATAGTTGAGCCACGGTAGTCACTTGGGATATTTAAACATTTTCTTCATTGACTTTCTGGGCCGTCAAGAGGCAGTCCTTTAGGAGCCAATGTGGTAGTTATACAGCTCTCAAATTTAATCAAAAATATCTTCATTTGTGTTCCGAAGACGAACGAAGGTCTTACGGGGTTGGTACAGCATGGGGGTGAGTAATTAATGACTTAATTTTCATTTTTGGGTGAACTAACCCTTTAAATCAGCCCATGAATCCTGTGTCGTCAAGACGTACCTTGTAGCAATATGGTAGCAATTTTTGTTTTACATCAATGAACTAAAATTAACGGTGAAAACTAGTGTGGCCAGTACTTTACCGTAATAAAATAAGGTAGAAACATTTTAGTTTTTACGGCACTGAACTATAGTTTATTGTAAAAAATCTGGCAGCTGGTTGTGCTTTACCATAAAAAAATATGGTTGTAATATTTTATGTTTTGTGGCATTGCACTTTAAAAAAATATTGTATTACAAACCAATTTGAAATAAAAGTTATTATTGAGAATTATCAGAGGTTTAGACTGAAATTTTTGTATTGAAAATAATAAACCAATGATGAGATGAGTGTTTGCTTTAGTTGGGCTTTTGACTTGGGATTGGACTTTATATCTTTAAAATTTCTCTGATTGCTTTAATTGTGTGTTTATTAAGCCCATGTCATGAAAATCAGAGAAAAAGTGTGATCTATTATGATGACGTCATGTAGTGGCCCATTTCTTTGGATGTGAATGTTTTCTTTACATTCTGTTTTTTTTCCCCCCATATAAGTCCTGTAAAATATAAAAGATTGCCACCACATTTTTTATGGTAAAATACTGGCAAACACAGCTGCCAAAGTTTTAACATGAATTTCACAGGTTTACAGTGTACCTCTAAGTGAATGAAAACATCCTACAAAGTTTTAAATCTGAAAGTGCACCGTTTTAAGTTTCTGTCTTTCAAAAGTATGAGACGACTGTGAGTCAAGGAAATGAATCGTTTTTCAAACAAGTCATAACAGAGAATGTCTAATTGAAGAGAATAGAGTGCCGAAGTGATGACGTCACTTTAAAGGATGGGCGCATGGGTTCCCTCGGTCGAAAAGCAATGCATTTTCCCCATAGACTTTTGGAAAATCGCAAAAAATAAGATCTGTGTTTAACAAAGGGTTGTGACCCTTACACGTTTTGTCTAGCAAGATAATCTTTACAAGTTAAGCCAAAATTTATACATTTTGAAGCCCATATAAAGATTTTAGAAAACACAATCAGACACAAAAAAGTTTAAAAAACCACAAGCAGGTTATAACTGTGTGTTCTATGTCAGAGATCAAAACGTGAAAATATTTAGAGGCTTTGTTCACCGCAGACCTTATTTCAGGCGATTTAGCAAAAATCCATTCAAAAATCCCATAGACTTTAGAGCGAGGGAACCGTAGTGCTAAAATGCTAACTCACTTCCGCGTTTTGGCCTACAGAGTGACATCGTAACTTCGACACTCTATTGGCACTGGCTGGTTACATCCGGTTTCTGGACTGGCTGCAGTAACGCGTCTCTGTCCATGCGGGGGCGCTCGCGGTCGAGTACAGAATAAATGGGAGCCAATGGGGTTTCACCATTTTCACCCCCAGAAATCCACTTTTCTCAGGATGTAATTTTTTGTCAAGTAATTTGAAAGTTGCATTCAAAAGGGAGGGCTAAGATAATACACTCAGCTGAAAATTGCATTTTTAAGTTCACTTATCTGATCTAAAAATCCGTTCAAAACTATGATGACGTCACACAATAGCAGAATGCTAGCGTGTTCTGGCCAACAACGGCCTAACCTGTAAGAAATCAAAAGGACATAAGTACTCGTTCATTCCACTTTCGGCCAATAATCTATATTGAACTTGCGGAATCAACAATAAAATCTATTTTGATTTAACGACAACAAGCAGGTGAAAGAGACATATTTAGCCGTTTAGCCCCATAGACTCCCATTCATTCTGCTCTCGCCCGCGATCACCTCCAGTGGAATTATAATGGAACTGCAACCAGGATGATACACAACGGGGCTAATAGGAAGTGCCAAGGCTCTCCGTTAGATGGGCTCTGGTCATAAGCTGTTTCGTAGTGACGTCAAGATGAAACATTAGCATATTGCCCGCCCACTTATTGAACGTGCGGACACCAGGGAAAACTTGAACCTCAAACACAGCAGCTGATTCCTGTGGAAACAGGATCATTTTGAGAAGACGCTGTGCTCTACAGTGTGAAGGTAAAGCCATTTTTTCCCCACATTTCTTTCATTGTTTCATCATCAGACTCGCGCTCGGATTGATATGGTAAATTCGACGTCATCGCTCATTACTACACGGTACGGTAAACAAATCCCAACAGAATGAGCTGTCTGGCCAATCAGAACAGAGTAGCTCACGGAAAAGAGGGATTTAGAGAGGTTGATTTAATGTATCTGACGAGTCGTTTGAGAATCATTGAAAAATGTGGTGATGTGCAAATGTATATTATAAGAAAATGAAACAGTTGTTTGACCTTTGATGCATATAAATCTGCTCTGGGAGACTCCAAAACAAATTTTAAAATAGCATAATAGCAGCACTTTAATGTAAAGTGTTACTAGTAAGTTTAGACCACCTGCCAGTCAACTTGTTGTCTAGTAAACATTCTTGTCCACAACGTTCCGTAAAAGCGAGGAGTCTTATTAGAAGGTCCCATAAAAGTTAATGGACACCTCATAAGACAGCCCGTACTCATCCCAAGGCGTCATCTAACTGACGCTTTTGACCATGCGTCATCTAACTGACGCTTTAGGCATTTAACATCAGTTATGACACCCTAGGATCGCGTCTAAAGGCCAATTTATACTTCTGCGTAGGGTGCGCGCGGTAGGTACGGCGTAGCATACGCACAGACACGTCCCATATTGCGTACCCTTCGCCGTAGCCTGACGCGCACCTCTTCAAAAATGTAACTACACGTCGCGACGACGCGGACCGTAAGATCGGTGAATGGTCAGCTTGGTAGCATCGCATTTCCTCCTACGCATTTCCGCACGTACCATCTCACGCATTTCCACACATACCATCTACTCCGACGTCTTCTCTCATTTCTGCCTTTCAGTTTTCGTAATTTCACTAAAATTAACTGTTTTTCCACCTCAATAAGCTCCAACTCCAACATGATCCGCTCTCTTTCAGTCCCCATTGCTTGTAGTAACCTAGCCGCGAGGAATCTAAACACAGTGGAACATTAAAACCCTCCGCCGCCAACTAGCGTTTCGGAGCAGTACTGCAGAGCAACCAAGACCTGAATGCAGAAGTATAAATGCTCACAATGGCGTCGCCTACGTGCGTAGCCAACGCCGTACACTACGGCGTACCCTCGACGCAGAAGTATAAATTGGCCTTAACCCTAACGTTGCGTGTCCACTACAGCGGCAAAACTCAGCTCAGTGCCGCTGGCAACGCTATAACTAACACAGTCTCATCCCAAAAAGTCATATAACTGACGTCTTCGTCTTTTGACCATACGTCAATATCCGCCTTTTTAGGGTACAACTGACGCTTTACCTTTAACGTCAGTTTGTGACGGGTTAGGTTTAGGGTTAGGTTTAGGTCTGGGGTAGAGTTAGGATCCCATAACCTCATCTACCGACGTTTAAGGGGGCCCTAAAAAGGCGAATATTGACGTATGGTCAAAAGACGTCCCAAAACGTCAGTTATATGACGTCTTGGGATGAGACCGGGTTGCAATAACGTCTCCGCTTTGGAGTAGCCTATGTCTGTTGCGAGTGTGTTTAATCTGGTTTTTTTTTTCAACATATACACACATTATAATCATCAGAGATGCACGCGATTACATTCGGAAATAGACAAGCTTTGTTTACATAAATGCCCCAAGCAAAGATATCCCGTCAATTTTATAAACTTTTATAAACCCAGCCAGTATAATCACAATGAACACATCCTAAATTATTTAACATAGCCTATAACAACTGCAAAGCGTCTAATTTGTAAACAAAATTGTTTTCGCACTAAATCCAGCATAAACTCCGGCACAATTTGCATATTTTTAAAATCTCAAAACAGATGTCAAATCCCGAACCGCACATCAATTGGATGCCGTCCGCGTTTTTCGCTTGATATTTGCATAAAGTCGAGAACTGCCCGGTCCACTGTCAATCTCAAAATGCACTGCGCGAGCGTGAAGCTCGACTTCCATAGGAATGAATTGAAAACGCTCTCTCCGCGCCAGTGGACACACACCGTAACCCTACCCAAGACCTAAACCTACCCACGTCATCTAAAGGTAAAGCGTCAGTTAGATGACGCCCTAGGATCGCGTCATCTAACTGACGCTAAAGGGTGCTTAAAGCGTCGGATGTTGCAGCATGATCAAAATTGTCAGTTAGATGACGCCTTGGGATGAGAATGCATTGCATAAGAAGAAAAAAAAAACTTTGGGGGCCTCCATTCTGTTTCATTTAATTACAAAGAATAAATAAAATCACAACTGTGAATGCGCTTATTTGCATTAGAAACATAATTCATCTAAAAAATATTAAAAGTTATATACAACAAGCAGGTATGTTTAGGTAACACTAACCAAAGGTTCAGATGAATTAATTTCATTGTAGCAAATGAAATCATGCTCATGTCACAACGCATTAATAGTTCTTCTTGAGCATTAATAATATAATAATTGGGAGTTCTTAAAGTGTGTCATTTTTAATAGTTGAGAAGTGTTTTGTGGTAATAATAAAGCCTTAATTGTACGTTTTTACTTGCTATAAATATGACATAAATATCAACTATAATTTAATTTTAAATTTTTCAACACCTTTTGCAAAGAGAAAAGCCCTGAATTGTCTACATACATGTATTCTTTTTTAGGGAAGTGAGTCATATTGTGGTCATTTAATGTGCAGTAAAAAGGGAAGCTGATCTACATCTATGGACAATAAACTAAAAGTGGAACATGGAATTACTGTATATCTATTATTAAACATTAAATATTATTTGTTATTTGTCTGAATTCAAACTGTTCTTGTATACTTTTAATTAAGTCCAATTACACATCGCCTACATATTGTATATTGCTGCATTCATTAAAGAGCATTTTTATGCCATTACTCCCACCCGTCTCTCCAGGGTGAAAATATTTGACTCTTTACTTTGAGTATTAAAGGTCAGTCCTCAAATTAACATTTTTAGAAATCTCCAACGAATCGGATTCATAAAATCTCACACAAGAAGAAACAGACACATGGCGCTTCATAACAGAATTCGAATTTGAGAACTTACCTCATCGTACTCTCCAAGAGACGTCAGATCAGACGGTGCAATAATGCGGTTCTGCTCTCTAGCTCTACATTGGTCTTGTTGAACCCCAAAACAGCTATTGAGATACTTGTTCGAAGAGTTTCTGCATTGGTTCAAAGTCAGTGCATTGCATATCCAGCTTCCTCTTTTCTTAGGGGTTTGGTTTTAATTATATCAACCAATGGTGGAAAGCACATGGTGCAATGACGCACCGGAAACCTGAACTTTCCAGAATTGCTGTATGTAGACAACCACAAACCACTAGTCTAAAATGACTGTTCACTCTTATTTGCATGTGCTCTCTGTGCTGTCAGTTCCTGGTTTGACGCTCGACTTTGTTAAACATTAAAGTTGGACTGGGCAGGTTCAAACAGAATGCGGTTTTGATGTTGAAAACAAAGACACTGGTCAGCTGGACAAGAAAAGAAGAAAAAAAAGGTCTAGAACAGGGGTTCCCAATCACGTTCCTGTTTAGTAACCATTCTTTTTAAGTGCAAACCTGAGTGAAAATCTCCTTCATTTTGTCTATCTTGATCTAGCCCAGAAAAGAATGTTTGTTGGTGTAAAGTCAAGTTGGCTAGTTTATCCTTTATTATCTCCATTAGGATACATTTTGCTTGGGCAATCGAGAAAATTACACAACACCCAATACATGACACATCTACCCTCGCCCACACACACCAATAATAGAATTAAAGGGAATTTATACCTATTCAACTTACAGGTTGGTACCGATATCTCTTGCCAGATCCGCTCATAATCATTTATGAAGAAAATGACTTGGATCCCCAATCGTTTTTAAAGGTCTGCTATAGCTTACAGACCTCTCAAAAAAGTTGATTAGGTGAAATGAAATCATGTTTTTCACTTAAAAACAGTTTATTCGTTTTTATTTTGACCACCAACTAGAATATCAAAGGCAAAGAAGGATATGCATCTGCTGCCTTCAAAAATCGATCAGATGAAGTATGTAGGAGACAGGAAGGGAAGCTAACATTGGATTTGGACGTGCCTTGAAGCCTTCCTACAGTGGAATGCATCCTCCGAAGGCATGTTTTGCATGTCTCCTTAATTAAACACACCTGATTCAGATCATCAGCTCATTAGTAGAGCCTCCAAGACTGTCCCTGCGTCCCAATTCGCATACTATCCGTCCTAAATAGTATTCGAAAATAGAATTAGTACGTCCCAAATCGTAGTACGTTGAAATGAGTGTTTCAAAGATACCCGGATGGTCTACTTTTTCCGGTCAGAATCCGAAGTGTAGATCGATGCACACTCTAACGGCTGATATTGCCCACAAACCATTGCGCGTTGGACGAGGATTCAGTTAGAACTACAAACACGAGTAAAAAAGTGTTAAAAAACTACAGACACGTAGTCGATACGGAGGACGTGCGAGTCCCCGCGGTTGTGTAGAGAGGTTTAGATAAAGAGCTTCGAGTGATTAATTATCAGTATCTAACCTGACGAAAATGAATTTATTAAATGTTGTACACATTATATTGCATTTGCAGCAGCATTGTGAACTTTTGTAAAGACACGTTTAGCTATTACGTTTTAAATGCATCATTATATTCAAATTGCAAACACGAGGAGAGCATGAAAGACCCACAACTGGCAGATGGATGTGCTCTCCGAAACGGTAGGAAATAAAATTAGATATAGAATGGAGGATTTTAACTGTGACAAGATGATTGACAGGGCAGTTTACGGTGACAGGATGCACGCAGCACGCGACAGAGCTGTCCGTTAAAGATGATGTGATAGTACGTCCCAAAGCTTGCCTACTCTTTTGCTACACACTCAAAAGTATGTACTTTTTCCTCACAAAAAGAGTACATACTTTTAGGGCGTAGTATAAGTAAGCGAATTGGGACGCAGCACGTGTCTGAAATCGCCCTCTATACCCCTAATACACAAGTAGAGGGGACAGCAGTGTCCGAACCCACAGCAGACGTTGGCTGGATCCCAAATGTCACACTTCCTGTGGACTGGCTGTCTCATGGCCTTAAATTTGGACGTATTCGCCAAGTGTAAGAGTTCGTAGGGTGTCCCATTCAGCATTTCAGTTCTCATTTGTGCCCTTGATGGTGAAGCCCGCACTTTCACACCCTCCACATGAGTCACCTACCCAGGAGTCATTGAAAACGCCCAATAAGATAAAAGAGGGGAGGAGTTTCATGGCTGTTTGACTTTTGTTGGCATGATGTCGTCAAGCCTGTCCCAAAATACACTCGTGGACTAGAGGCCAGCGCACCTTAGGTCTTCACTTCTTGACATTAACAAGTCAACTTCACAAGGCCAGAGTGTGCCATTTGGGAACCAGCACTCATTAAATCCCACAATGCACAGCAATAACGAGTGTGCAACCAATGTACTCTCAACAGCTAGAGACTACCAATAATGTACCAATAAAATAACTCATATTTCATACCCAACCTTCTCAAACTTATTGCATAGTTCCATTTAGCATTTACAGCATAGACTTTGCCATATTACATCACTCAAACAAAACCAAAAATAACTTTTAACTCATAAACATAATAATTAAACATAATTAAATAATTAAATTAAACAATTAATAAACATAAACATAATTAAACATAATAATTTCTTTTCAATTTTTAACTTAACCCTTTTTTTGTGCTTATAATTATTATTTGATTCTGTTGTGTCTCAGTTTGAAGTCCAAATTCTCACAGTCCAATCCGTTATATTTTACGTTTCTCCATTGTCATTTTTTCTTTCAAGCCAGGGAAAAACTCTTGGCCACACCGCCTCTGATGCAAGCATTTTGATTTCCCTTTTCACCATTATTTTGAATATTGTTTTCACATTTACTTCCCTTAAAATGTTTTTTCTCTCCTTATTTTCCAAAATATACCCATACTATCCCACTTTGACAGTTTCTCTTTCAATCCCTTATACCCACTTATCAGGCAGGCTTTTTTTTTTTAAATGTTTTCACATTCACCATCCACTTTTGCTTTCTCAGTTTGCCTTTCCCCCGCTATCGCTCCCTCTTTCATAGTTCCACAAACCTTCCACAACTTTGTGAGTTTGTAAAATAATGAGTTTTGAATTTCATAAATTATGCTTTTTCTGACATTTTCTTTGCACGCCTCTTATTTTATAAAGTCAGCATTCAAACACCAGATTCCCCCTCCCCTCTCTTACCTGATTACTCCCATCATCATAGCATGGTCACTTAAACCTACAAACTTTTAGTTTACATTTTAACATATTTTAACATTTCCCTTTTGGTTAAACATTATTCTATATGGCTTTGTTTAAAAACTCCCATCACCAATTGTCTTCTGAAGAATTTTTTGTAGGGATTCCCTCCATGTCAACCAAGTCCTCATTTTGCATCCACTCAATGAAATATTTTCTGGAAACATCAGACTTAAAGTTTGCCCTGCATGAAGCGTCCTAATCTCGTGCACCATACATTAAAGTACATACATTCATTTCTTTGAATAGTTTTTTTCTTTCATTTTCTATGTTTGGCGTATAAATATTTTAAAAAGTTTATTTTTTTAAAACACAAATTCAGTCACTAAAACTCCCCCATTACCATCCTTGTATACTTCCTTCGCACTATTAACTCTACCTTCTTTTATCAGGGTTGCCACACCACGGGCTTTTGCATTCCTGATATTGACAAAAATATCACCTTGCCATCTCTTTTTTATGTTTTCCGTTCTGTCATTAGACCAGTGCGTCTCTTTCAGTAATCTCTTCAAACTCTAAAACTTATTTTCGTCTCTTAGTCCATTGCAGTTCAAACAAGCAATGTTCATCATTCTCTAGATAGCAAATAATATAGTTTTTAAAACATTAACACTCATTTCGATCCTTCCAAGCACTTACTTTCGGCGTTGTGCTCCTCCCTTTCTTTTCTTCTGCAGTCTTTTCCCTTCGCTTGTGTCCATTTCCTCATCATCGGCTTTGGCAGGACTCGCTGGCACCTCTTTCTTTCCTCGTAGAACAGTCAGTCGTAGTCATAGGTCGTAGAACGGTCAGTTCGGTTGTTCCCTGCTGGTTCGCCGCTTCAGGGCTCCGAAGTGTCCGTTTAAACAAATCCCGAGGCCCGTCTAGAGGGACTGGTTCACTTAGTAGAATTCATGGCAGCGTGGAAACTACTGCCAGATATTTCTCATACTTCATCATTCCCAACAAGGTTGGGGGGTTTCGTCCTATTCTAGATCTGTGTCAGCTAAACGGCAGAGTTCAGAAACTCAAGTTCAAGATGCTTACAAACAGATTGTATCACAGATTCAGTCCGAGGACTGGTTTGTCACAATAGACTTGAAGGATGCTTATTTTCATATATCCATCCATCCATCCTCATCACAGGATTGATATCGATATGAGCATCGTTATCGGGAGTGATATCGGGGGAAAGGCATACAGGTGTGGCCGAGGCTACACCTGTACGCCTTTCCCCCGCTATCGCTCCCGATATCGATGTTCATCTGTCATTAGTAGCCCCACGCTGGCCGACCAGAGTGTGGTTGGCGGACCTTGTGTCACTCTTGGACGGCTCTCCAATGGAGATCCCGGTCAGGAGAGACTTGCTTTCACAGGCGGGGGGCACGATATTTCACCCTCGCCCGGATTTGTGGGGCCCAGCTCATAAGTTACGGTCTCTCGACTGAGGTCGTGGAGACCATCCTTCAATCCAGAGCTCCCTCCACGAGAAAACTACATTCTTTGAAATGGAAACTGTTCTCTACATGGTGTGTCTCCTGGATTATCTCCCTCCACCTTGAAGGTGTATGTAGCGGCCATATCTGTCTATCAATCCCCTGTGGGGGCTTCTTCTCTCAGGAGAGATCCTCTTATCACTCGTTTTCTCCATGAAACATTGAGGCTGAGGCCTGCTTTGCACTCCAGAGCACCAGCTTGGGACCTGGCCATTGTACTCGAGGGTCTGGCTTTGGCTCCCTTCAAGCCTATTGAAGAGGTTTCAGAAAAGTTCCTCACTGTAAAGACTTAACTTCTTCTCGCTATTTCTTCCATTAAGATAATTGGAGATTTGCAAGCTCTGTCGGTTGGTCCTAGTCTGGAATTTGCACCTGGTATGGTTACCATTTTTTAGCAAATGCCTATGACTAGGGTGTAAAAATGCTTTGCATTGTTAGGCCGGGTTACATTCCTAAGGTCCCTACTAATGTGACGGGTCCTATTGTGCTGCAGGCCTTCTGTCCTCCACCTTTTACTACCGGTCCTCACCGCATATATTTGTCAGATTCTATGTCCTAGACCAGGGGTTCTCAACACCAGTCCTCGTGACGCACTGCTCTGCATATTGTGTATGTCTCCCTTATTTAACACACCTGATTCAGATCCTCAGCTTGTTAGGATAGACTCTATGTCAACCTAGCCTCTCCACTCCTGGGGCTAGGTTGCTTGTTTCTTAAGTGTGTGCTTGGACTTCACACAGAAGGGCATTTCTCAGTATGGCGTAGTGGGTATAGGGTTCCCACTGCGTCTCGAACGCAGCTTGAAGTTCCCTTGAAAGGGAACGTCTCAGGTTACGTATGTAACCCTGGTTCCCTGAGAGGGAACGAGACGCTGCGTTCGCTTGCCATACCTCCTGCATGCCCTGATTGACTTTCTTCAGGACTTTTCAAAAGATGTCGTGGTCTGCTTTCAGGGGTGCTTTATAGTTTCCTGGTCTATGACATCACATGACGTCCTGCTCTCTCATTGGACTGATTGTAGGGCTGTCGCGGTTATGTAATTTCCCTTGTGGTAATGTTGAGTGGCTCAATAGCGCGATATGCGGTATTACCACTATTTATTTAATTTATAGGTATTTGTTGCTATATAAATAAGTTTACGATGTGGACAAAAAGGACATTGTCAGTAACCAATGTAACCGTAACTAAACAGCGTCTATTCGTGCATTGAAAGGCTTTCACTCAGTGCGCATATTGTTATGACAACAGACTTTGAGCGAATCATTAAACCGTTCATTCAACCAACACGTTCAAAAAAGCTGATTCATTAAAAAGAGATGTAATGAAACAAGGTGTTAATTATTTTTAACTTTGAGTTCCACTTTTCAAGGCTCAGCTGAGCCGCAATGCGTCGCATGGGTAACGCTGAAGCTGATGCTTCACTTAGAGACCAATGGCATTGATTTAATGCGTGACGCTGTGGGAGAACGGTGAGACCAGCACTGCTGCTGACGCGCATTTCCGTGACGTGAACGTTAAAATGATGGTACGACAAATATTTCGCTTTCCTTTGACACGGCAAGCTTTTCACGACTTCAAAGATAGACGCAGGTAATCGCACGCGCTCTGCCGATCTCTCTCATTCACTGTCTGTGTGAAGCCTCTGTAGGCTACACATCACCAAGTTAAACAGTCAAGTTATTATCATGAACTTGTTTATCATTTAATACACATGCATGAAGTTTAAAACAAGAAGGGTATCCACAAGTTTCCTACGCCCCATGAGGCCTTGCGTCAAAAGTGGGCGCGACTTCCGGTTTGAAGTAAACAATGCGCTACTTGACATGCTTGACACTCGTTCATTCAACAGTTGACAGTCATTCAAGTTATAGCGATCCAAACTAGCTAACGATGTGGGAACCTCAACGAAATTCAAAAGGGTGAAATAACAGTACCTTTACCTCCGCAGTAGTTGATTGGGAGTATTATAATAACATTATTAATAATCAATACTGATCAAGGCATGTTGACAGACAGTTGTGCGAGCTGACAAACAATTAAAATAAAAAATACACACTTAGTCATTGTGCTTTGGAGTTTATTCAAAATTATAAATGAATGTGCTACTTGAATACATTAACTGGCACATTTGGTATTCTGTCAACACAGGCTTTGATCCTGAGTTTAGGTGTAACATCAGTAGTGAACAGCCAAACACATGCTGATAGAGTTTATAGAATATTAAGATTTTAAACAAATGTACACAGGATGATTCGTCGTCTTTTGGGAGGTGATGGAAACTACAGTCGTTGGCAGGATCACTGTGATTTCGTTTTCAGCTTATGTTCAAAACAATCCCGTTTAAGCCACTGAATTAGTTTAGTCCGGTTATACATACAACCGCAAACAGCACATGTTGTCCCTGAGCTCCGTAACGACATCTCTCACAAAGATTTGCGTCTTTAAATAGTAAAATAATTCTCAGAAAAACAGCCAGCCTCTTCGCTAACTAACACACAAAATACCATTGGAATGCTACTTCCGCCGCCTCACCGGAAGTTTCACCCACTTTATTTTTTACATGAGCGCCCCTCGGAAACTTGTGGATAGCCTTATAAAAAAAACGTGAATATCGCGGTTGCTGCGGTTACGTCCAATTCTCTGCGGTTGACATATCATGAAGCGCAGTACTACAATATTGCGGTTATCGTGACAGCCCTAATTGTAGAGAGGCTTCACGACGCAATCACGCAGAGTGTTCCTACCAAATCTCGAATGCAGCATCTCGTTCCCTCTCAGGCGAAATTTTCTATGTTGTTACACTGCATTCCTGAGCGTTTTTACCTGGTTTCCTGTGTCCCGGTTTTCTTGTCTGTTCCTTGGATTATTCTTCTGCCTCTGACCCCTGCCTGTTTAGTTTGTTTGTTTGTTCGCATGGACTGCCTACCTGTGTATTTGACCTTTGCCTGTTTATTGGATTACGCGTCTAGATTGTCCCTATTAAAGCTGCATTTGGATCTTAACCACCTTGTCTCTGAGCAGTTTCGTGACAGAAAACTGCGACACACTGAGATCACACTGAGATCCAGCAGCGATGCCAACTATGAGTCCAGAAGTCCAAATCTTTCATCTCCGTCAGGGGAATCGGTCGATTGAAGAATATGTCGGAGAGTTTATTGAACTGGCACATCTCACCTCAATGAGCACAGAGTGCCAGATGATCTTTTTTTTCGGACTATCTGATCCGCTCAGGTCATTGATGCCCGACCATGATCCTCACGGGATATTAGAACGATATATTGACATGGCCCTGTTGTTGAGCGGTTCATCGTTTACTGTGGGCGTGGAGGAGAAGGAGCTCAGTGAACCCGCAGTATCCCCTCAGACTGATTTTCATGTCACGCCAGCCATCAAGCTTGCCATCGGATTGGACTATGGGCGTCCAGGACTGATGTCCACCGTGGCACAGCCACCGCTGATGTCAGCGCGGAGATCGCCTTTCCAGAGCCATGTCCCGAGGTGGCCACCATTCCTGAGTATATCCAGTCAGCCCTGCCGTGCCTGATCTTCACGTTACACCTGACCAGCCTGAGCTGCTTCACGTCAGTCCAGCTGAGCCTACGCATCATGTTCCTGTTCCCAAGCCGGTGTCTGTTCCCGAGCGGCCCGAGGGGTCTTCACCGCCCTGGCCGCCTGAGGAGTCTGCTCTGACCTGTCGCCTGCACATACTGCTCCTTTGAGGGGTGGCTATGTAATGGCTATCAGGTGGAGTGCCCTTGAGAGCCACCTGAGGGCACTCCACATCAGACTATCATTCTTCACTCACAACTACATTTCACATAACTCATCACTGATTGCATTGACCTGTATCTCATTATCTTGTTTAGCTCATGACACGTGCTGCGGGGCGGGGCGCGTGACGCTTCTCACGCACGCTAATGTTCTGTAGACACTGAAAGTTGATAGAGCTCCCTCAAGTGATCCCAATTACGTTGTCACGTCGAACGTGAGTGACTGAAAGGGAACCCCCATAAGAAACCATACCGCCAAAGATAAATTGTTTAATAAACTCAAGTGACTCGCCAAAGTGGTCCTGTCTGAATTAAGGTTTACATGCTAGTTTCGACAGAGTTAAAATAAATGTAATCTTACTGCCAGTTTGCTAAGTTTCAAATGATTGTTAAACAGCAAGCATAAACTATGAAAAAGCCCTTCCAGCTCACTCGGTGTCCGATTTCACTGACTCGCTTTCATTCACTCCTTCAAGTGCTCTATATTAGTGGAGTAATGTAGGGAATAGTGAATGAGGGTTGGCTATAGGGGGCAATTTTCAACACAGCCCAAGACCTGAAAAGGGTGTCAAAGAAAGGAGATGTGCAAAGTTGGTGAGAAAACTGTTTAAGGAAACTGTTTCAAATCACTTCACTTCATGTTTTCAATTAAAAGGGCAATATATTTAAAAAATAAAAAAAGTAATTCCAAACCTGTAATGTTTCATTGTTTACAAATAAATCCACCTTTTTACAATAAAAATGCAATAAGGAATTAAAGTAAACAACAAGTAACAATAAAAAAGACCTTTTAAGATAAAAGTACAGCTTTAATATTTTTTTTTATTATCCAAATATTAATTTAAATGCTGTATTTTCCCATTGCAAGCAAGCTACATGTCCACATATATCATCTTAAATACCAATATTAAATACACTATTATTCAAAAGCGTTTGGTAAGATTTTCTTTTTTTTTTTTTTTATGTATTTGAAAGAAGTGCGCACCAAGGTGTCATTCATTGAT
This sequence comes from Pimephales promelas, assembly GCF_016745375.1. The sequence goes on along the minus strand of NW_024121877.1, from coordinate 1,819,796 downwards.
CAAAATACAGTAAAACACTAATATTTTGTGAAATTTACTCTTCAAGTTATGAATATATTTTAAACTGTAATTTATTCCAGTGATGCAAAGCTGAATTTCCAGCATCATAACTCCAGGCTTCAGTGTCACATGATCCTTCAGAAACCATTCTTAGATGATGGATTTCTGTTTAAGAAACATTATCATCAGTGCTGAAAACCGTTTGGGTGAAACTGATACATATTGTTGGAATGAACTGAAAGTTCGAACGAAGAACATTTGAAGTAGAAATAGTTTTTGTAATATTACAATCAATATCTTTAGTGTCGCTTTTGATCAATTGAATGCATCCTTGACGGAATCAGTTCATGATTAATCTTCAACGTTAAATGCAGATCGCTTTCAAGCTTTACCATAGCCACAGTGAAACTGAAAATTAGATGTTGTGCAAGGACCAAACCTCAGATGTGCATGATTTTAAGATGAACTGCTGCTACATTGTGTGCAATCTAATGATCCTTCATCTACATTGCACTTGTTTTGTTGTGGTTTCCTAAGTAAACTGTCATCCTTCCTGACAATCGTCTGTGTTAAATGACACTTTCACGTCTGACTGTGGATATCTTTGTCTCAATGTAGGTCAACATGTTGCTCATTCGTCTTTGCTGTCCTCTATCGTCGCTGTCTCTCGTCGAATCGGTTTTCTTCCTGAGGCCCAGCTGGGCTCTGAAGGCCTTGCAGAAGATGAAGTATATAAGTGGATCCAAGCAAGCATTTAGCACTGATAGTAGGACAGTCAGCTCCTTCAGGACGTAGAACGCATGGGCTGTGCAGAGTTTCGTCTGAGGTTTGATAAACGCATAAGGCAGTCGCACCAGATGATAGGGCACAAAGCACACACAAAACACAAGCACTAGAACTAGCATGTTGCGTTTAGACTTCTTGAACTTGCTGCTGGATGTGGTCTGTATGGACATCTGAGCTTTTCGGACTTTTTGCAGAGTCCCCCAGTAAAGAGCAATCAGAGACACCAGCACAAAAATGAAGAGCACCATAGACACACTGTGAGTGATTTTGTAGGCCACGTTGAGCGGAGGACTGTGGAAAGCCTCACAGCCGATTTTGTCGGGCTTATGAATTTTACCCCAGGAGGTCAGGAGGAAGAGGATCAAGTAGATGGAAGATGTGGCTACCAGCGAGAGCCAAGTAGCTGCAGAAATGTGGTGGGCGGTACGAACCGTCTGAAGAGAATGAGTCTCCAGTGGCCGGACAATCTTCAGGTACCTGAGGTAAAAAAAAAAAAAAAAAAAAAACATTTATAATACCTGTTTATGCTTGGTTTATTTCTGAAGAAAGCTGTAGTATCATGGCTTGGAAAAAAAAAAATTGGATTTTCACCATCATTACTACAATCTGGAGAAAATTATTATTACATGCTGATTTGTTGGATGTAATTGTTGGATGTAACATTCATTATTATCATCAGGGTTGAAAATAGTTGTGTTTTACCATTAAAAATTGGGTTAAGTAATAATAATAATGCTATTATTTATCCGGGGCACATCAAATTAAAGGGTTAGTTCACCCAAAAATGAAAATTAAGTCATTAATTACTCGTAATTACGCATGCGCGAGAACTGAACTGAAGTAGTTGAATAAGAACGCAATTCTCGCGCATGCGTCGTGGAAATCTCTTGAACTCTCGTCTCAGGCCCAGGAGGAAGAAAAGGAATAGACGAATAAAGTCGTTATTTTTGTTTTATTTCCGCACAAAAGTATTCTCGTCGCTTGATAAACTTATAGTTGAGCCACTGTAGTCATGGGACTATTGGGATATTTAAACATTTTCTTCAATGACTTTCTGGGCCATCAAGTTTCAATACTTTAGGAGCCTATGTAGCAGTGATCTCCAGCTCTCAAATTTAATCAAAAATATCTTCATTTGTGTTCCAAAGACGAACGAAGGTTTTACGGGTGTAAGTAATTAATGACTTAATTTTCATTTTTGGGTGAACTAACCCTTTAAACTTAACAAATACTGTTCTTTTGAAACGTGTGGACAACGATTGGTGCGTTCTATTATTCATCCGTCTCGGAGATCCGAATCGGACAACAGACGTTGCCTAGCAACACACCCCCTTTCCTCCAATTTCACCTCTCGGACGTGCAAGAAGCCACCGAGCAAGAATTCCGTTTTGGAATTCAAGATGGCCGCGCCCAGTGACTTGTAAGAATGAATTCTTTTCATTGTTTTTGAACCGCTTTGGTATTTTAAATGACGTTTATGATCACTCGTATTACACTCGCAATTACTAACGTTGTTAACGTTGACTAACAGAAGATTAACATGAAAAACATTAAATAAAGTGAATATTTTCAAGTTCATTGGCTGCGTTTTGATAAGGTGTAGTCATAATATTTTTTTTTTAATGTAAGTGCCTGGTATTCGGCCAGTGCTACCATTATAACAGCTTTCCGAGTGGCGTCCATTTTTTTCTCCGACTCGGACACGCAAAACATAATAGAACGCTTGAAGTGTGGATGTGATGTCAAATCCGAGGTCCGAGTCGGTTCGTTGGCTATAATAGAACGCACCATAAATTAGGCATGCAACACCTGTTTTTAATTCTGATAATGAGAACCATTATCAATTACGGTAACACTTTACAATATAGTGCATGAATCATCATGCACTAATACCTCTATTATTAATTACTAAGAGATGTACTAATGAGGAACTAACCTTAGCTACAACTTGATCCCATATGAATTCCTGCATGAATATACCATCTTAACTACACATTTGTATGTGCATGTTAATGTATTAATTAACATTTCGGGGTAAACTAAATCAAACTTGCTCTAGTAAATGGACAAATTTTGTGGCCCAAAAGAAGAGTAAGAACACTAACTGACTAACCTAAATTGTCTGTTAATGTTGTTTTCTCTTGGCTGTTTATTAGTTTCCACACACTTGTTTCTTTTCTCCTGTGTGTTTCAGCCTTGAGTTCTTTCTGTTCAGTCAGTGCAGTCTCATCCCAAGACGTCATATAACTGACGTTTTGGGATGTCTTTTGACCATACATCAACATCCGCCATTTTAGGGGTACCCTTTAACGTCGGTTAGATGACATTATCGGATCCTAACCCTACCCCAGACCTAAAGGCCCGTACACACCGGGACGAATATCAGCGTGCGTTATTCGTCAGCGTTTTTCAACGCGTTTTTTGTGTTCACACCCAAGCGTTTTTCGCTGACGATGAGCCGAGTGAACATGCAAATTCATTCCCTGACATTAGATGGCGCTTAATGTAAAACAGAAATAATAATAGAATACTATACTAGGGTGATCATATTCATGTCTCAATGTTTTATTATGACAGATAGAAAAAAACGAATGAAATAATGACATAAATGTCTTCTGTATTAGAAAAATAAATATAATAAATAACTAAACGAAATGCCTCCAAATGTAACAAAAAATAGCTCTCACAAACTTACAAAAACGAACTAACAAAATCTATTATCTTTAGTTTTCATTCTCTTTATCTTGTTTTTCTTCCTCGTCCACCTTGTTTGCCCATATTTTGCTGTAGAACTGATCTTTCCCAGCAGTTTTTGTTTGAAAACCAGGACATTTTCATCACTTAAAAACAGTCAGGACAGGACGTGGAAACAGGACATGTGTAACGCAAAGTTGAGATGTTGCCCAGAGATAAAAACATAGCACTAGTTGTCGGATGAACAGATGCACGAGAGACGAGAGTTGTATAACTGAGACTAAGCACACTATGCGCAGTTCTCATCTCAACTCAGATTTCTGTAAAGCACAAAGTGACCGTTTTACACATGTCCCGGGAACACAGGACGGTTGGTCACCCTATACTATACTATTATTACAGAAATACTAATATAAATATTATCTTATAGCTCTTTATGCTCCGAGACCAGCAGCTCAACATTCATCTTGCCCATAGGTATCTTCCCAGACAGCAAACTGACATTGAATCAACGTGGAAATGACGTCTCTCATGACATTGAAACAACGTTGATTTTGCTCATCGAATTAACGTTGAACCAACGTCAGACGCGGCATTCTTCAAAGCTAAATGAAAATCGAAAATTGGTTTGCTTTCATAACGTTGAAACAACGCCTTGATTTCAAGTTGATTTTCCGTTAGTTTTGAAAGAATGACGCGTCTGACGTTGGTTCAACGTTAATTCGATGAGCAAAACAATGTCAGATCAACGTTGTTTCGATGTCATGTTTCAACGTTGATTCAATGTCAGTTTGCTATCTGGGTTATCTCTTCTTCGCCGTATGTGTGCTCGGCACGACCGTTTTGGGTTTGTGTTTGAGCGCCCTCAAGTTGTGTTTTACTGTAACTTCAGAAGTACCAGACACGTGAGCAAACCCGCCAATCTCGTTGGTTGGATAGGTTTTGACGCGGCGTGTCAAACCAAAAAAACGAACCCGAGGAGTTTTTTTTAAAAATGACGCTTTTACGTGTGCCGTTTTTCGCGTCGGTGTGAACACTCACATTGGCGCCCATTGTTTAGTCACGAGGTGTTAAACGTCGACGAATAACGCGCGCGAAATTCGTCCCGGTGTGAACAGGCCTTAAACCTACCCCGTCACCTAACTGACGTTAAAGGTAAAGCGTCAGTTGTATGACGTCCCAGGATCGTCATGTAACTGACGTTAGAGGGTACCCTAAAACGGCGGATGTTGACGTCAGTTATATGACGTCTGGTATTGTCTATGTTAAAAGTGGTTGTGTTATGTATTCTCCTGCGATCTCCTGAGTGTTCCTTGTTTATTTTATTAAAGACTGTCTTTGTTCTCTATCACTTTCGTCATGTGTGGCATACGGCCACAGATTGTGACGATTTTACAACATTACTGTTTTACTGTATTTTTAATCAAATGAATGCAGCCTTGGTGAGCACAAGAGATTTCGGTAACACTTTAGAATACGGTTCCTTCGTTAATGAATAACTACACAAGAACTAATGAGTAACACAATATTAACAATCTAGTAACTATTATTAACTAATAAGAAACTCTGATTAACGAACTAGTAAGTAATAGCGTACAGACGGAAGTGGTAGTTCACTATTAAGTAATCAATAACTACTATTTTTTTAATACTTCCCAGAGAACTACTGAAAAAGTTTATTAACAATCTAGTAACTATTATTAACTAAAGTAAATTCTTATTAACAAATTAGTAAGTAATAGCTCACAGATGAAAGTGTTACTAGATACTTCTGTGGGAGTTACTAATTATTTGGATTCGTATTATAAAGTAAAGATCATTGGAACTAACTAGTAATTACTCAAGTGTTACTAAAGACATTTTCTAAAAGTATACTAAAGTTCACAAAAAATCTCAAACAGTTGCAAAAATCATGACTAGATCATGTAGTAACACTTGAGTAATTACTAGTTAGTTCCAATGATCTTCACTTTATAATACGGATCCAAATAATTAGTAAGTAATAGCTCACAGATGAAAGTGTTACTAGATACTTCTGTGGGAATTACTATTTGGATCCGTATGCGTATGATTTGTGCAACCGTTTGAGATTTTTGGTGAACTTTAGTATACTTTTAGAAAATGTCTTTAGTAACACTTGAGTAATTATTAGTTAGTTCCAATGATCTTCACTTTATAATATGAATCCAAATAATTAGTAACTCCCACAGAAGTATCTAGTAACACTTTCATCTGTGAGCTATTACTTACTAATTCGTTAATAAGAGTTTATTTTAGTTAATAATAGTTACTAGATTGTTAATAAACTTTTTCAGTAGTTCTCTGGGAAGTATTAAAAAATAGCAGTTATTGATTACTTAATAGTGAACTACCACTTTCGTCTGTGCGCTATTACTTACTAGTTCGTTAATCAGAGTTTCTTGTTAGTTAATAATAGTTACTAGATTGTTAATATTGTGTTACTCATTAGGTCTTGTGTAGTTATTCATTAACGAAGGAACCGTATTCTAAAGTGTTACCGAGATTTCTTTTAAAAATACTACAAAATCTGGATTACTCCAAACTTGGAGGTCAACACAAGTAGGTGTTAGTAGATGTTGCATACCTGTTTGCAGCAATAAAATCCATGAAGAGAATGCTTGCATACATGTTTATATAGAAGGCTGTTGCTCCAAAGCTGCAGTAAATATTACGCATCATGTCTGAACTGCTGGCATAGTTAGCAATGCGCAAAGGTAAACTAAGACAAAGGAAGAAGTCAGCTGCGGCCAGGTTCTTCATGTAGACCGTGACGCTGGACTGGACACGCTGATTAGTGCAGAAATACACACGCATTGTGATGCAGTTCAGAACCAGACTGACAAGAAACACTAGTGAGTATGCAAATGTGAAAACAGGATGAGTTCGGATCCCTGAAAATTCACAGGTGGTGTTTTGTTCTGGGTTAGTGGTGTTTGCTGTGGTGTCACCAAGGCCGGTGGTGAAGCTGGTTAGTGGAACTGCAGTTCTAAGAACTTGTGAAACTGCTGACTCCATCTAGATGCACAAGAGAGACATATTAGTCACCAAATGTACCAGTTTAGCAAATTTAAAGACTTTTACATTCATTGCATGGATGAATTTGTTGAATCTTCAAAGTGAAATATGTTGTTACACATCATTCATAGAATTCAAAATCTTCACAAGTGTAAGATTATGTCTATGAAGCATTCAAATATATTATTATATAGGTTTTTGGTGAGACACAAATTATTCTAAACGATTAAACATATTTGAAGGCCAACTGAAATGCCTTGAAACACGTAACATTATTCGTTGGTGTAATTTCCACTTAAACAGAATGACATTTGTGAACAAGTGACCAATTTTAACGCAGCTTCTGCATCTATGTATAATGTAAAATCTGATAAGAGGTGAACTGCAGAGTGATGTCATCAAAATAATTAATTCATATTGGTGAAAGTGATAGACTGGAAGTTAGATATTCTAAATATGAATTGTCTTGGAGCACATTATAAATAACCTTAAGGCTAGCATATTCATACTGTACTAAACGCAACAACAACAACAAAAAAGTGTATACGGGATTCAGTTCTAAAAGGTGAAATGAGGTGATTTGGCTGTATTTTCATGTAAAATGATCACTCAGAGAGAAAGATAAAAGTGAAAGAATGTCTTTCTTTCTTTTTTTTAAATGTATTTCTCACAGCTCACATCCTCTGTCTGAGTAACAAACCACAAGGAGAATATTCCCTTTCCAGTCTTGGATGATTGGTCTAATCTGAGCCTTATCTGCCCATCGGTTACCGTACCGGATACCTTGTGATCTTTTTGCTAATGGGCTCTATACACGGCGTTATTTCCGGTGAAGGATTAATGCTCGATAACTTCCGCCGATCATAGAGTCCAATGCAATACCGAGAATTTATATTGAATTTTATACTCCATGGTTATACTAATGAAACGTTAGTCACAAAAACAGATAAAACAGACACCCCTCGTTGTGTTTATGCTTCTTTTTAAAATTATATTAAATAAACATAACTATATATAAAATTACATCTAAACGTATGTACGTTTCGTTTCAAAGACGGGAGGACAGTAAATATTGAAGACTCTGCCATAATCCCGTTTTCTCCGGTTTTCCTCTGCTTTAATCTACACAACCGGAAATGGACGAGCATCCTTACGTCAAATGCGGAAATGCGTGCATATAGCCCATTGTTAAAATCACCAAATATATATATATATATGTGTGTGTGTGTGTGTGTGTGTGTGTGTGTGTGTGTGTGTGACGGGATAAATAATATAGTTGTGAGTTCTTTAAATAAATCCTGCAATAATGGGATTGTACTTCCTATGTGGTACGCGGGTGCCGCGAATCCGACGAGCGTTCTTGTGTAGGCTGCCATCTTGTGGCGACGCCATTACTGAGCTGTTACACCGGCATAGACATATGCACCGGTATGTAAACAAACCTCGGAGATAAGGTGATAACGCACCCTTGATGACAGCTACAGCTAGACTTGTTGGGTTGATGATGTTAGACATTGGCCTCCAGTCACAGATGAAGGTACAAACGATCTTACAGATTATTTATGAAAATAGCTTGGCAAGCAAGCTAGGCTAACGTTTGCTACCGAGGAAACTAAAAAAAGATCTGTCCATTTGGCAACAATAAATAAATAAATAAATGAAATCAAATAAACAATTTCATGTTTTTCATTTGTGTCCATTATTTATCTCATTTTTACATTGCAACGGGCATGGGTAATGTAACGTTACAGCTAGAAAGTATACATAATATCGACCAACTACTGTTTTTAAACCATGGAGGTCAATATAACAGCAGGAGAACAATTATGTCACATAACGTTACATTCAGCTCAGGAAAGCCATTTAATGACCATAGCATGTAAATTGAATAGAAAAAATAGCAAGAGAGGAGATTTTGCTGATCACTATATCACATATTTATTATATTTTTTTACTTATGTCATTAAATAATTGTTATTATACGCGAATGTCCGCGTCTTGTACTCGCCCAGGAAATCTGTGTAAACCGTACGGCACCAGACAGGGGCAGTCGACCCGGGGTATTCACAGTGTTTTCTCTTCAAAATTGAAATTTTACTGCCACCATTAAAACAATTTATAACGGAAACTGTTTACCCACTCGACATTATACAAGGGCTAACGTTGTAACGTTAGTGACAGTCGTAAATCGCGAGCTGTTTATTTCAGTGGACGCAAGTTGCAACTAAAACAATAGGAGGCAATGGCGCAACGCTACCCAGCAACAGCTCAGTAATGGCGCCCCGCTTACTTCCGGTACGATCTGCAGCAGAGTAAGAGAGAACTGCTGTGGGTGAGTCGGTTTCCGCAAAGAACGTACACCAGCGCCCAGCAGCAGCCCTACGCTTCTGCCATTTCGGGGTGAAAGCGACTCGGCAGTCATTTAATATACATTTAGTCCAGTGCAGAGATCATTTTTAGGTTGAAATAATTAGGCTAGGTGATTATTTAACTCACAACAGTTAACTTTATAGCAGTTAAAAAAGAAGTTGCTACTTAACCGGGCTTTTACCCCCACATAACTTGAGACAGGGAAGTTTGAGGATTTAATTCATTATGTTCTCCACATTAAGTGTAAAAGGTAAGAATAAAGTGATATCAGTTCATAAAGTTATAATAACATGGACCGTTTCCCGGGAGGTAGGCCCCCAGATAGCAGACTGACATTGAATCAACGTGGAATATGACATCGAAACAACGTTGATCTGACATTGTTTTGCTCATCGAATTAACGTTGAACCAACGTCAGATGCGTCATTCTTTCAAAACTAACGGAAAATCAACTTGAAATCAACGCGTTGTTTCAACGTTATGAAAGCAAACCAATTTTCGATTTCATCTAGCTTTGAAGAATGCCGCGTCTGACGTTGGTTCAACGTTAATTCGATGAGCAAATCAACGTTGTTTCAATGTCATGAGAGACGTCGTTTCCACGTTGATTCAATGTCAGTTTGCTATCTGGGCCTTCACATAACGTTACAAAAATAAATAGGTTATCAATTGAAAAAATTCAGCAAATAAATGTTGTACTAAAATGTAAATGTTTGACAATAAATTAGAACAGCA
>NW_024121877.1:1774445-1809675 GCF_016745375.1 Pimephales promelas | reverse complement strand
TTCTGTCACGCTGACACACTGACCCCAGGATCTTTTGAAAAACTTTTCAGTTGTTTCATTCAAAGTCAACGAAAACCGAGCAGGACCAAGCCAGTTTACAGCTGATCGCCGTCAAAAAAGTTCAGCGGCGACGTCCAAGGTTGACAACAGCGATATGCATAACGTTAGATCATGCTTAATAAATCATAATTCATGATGAATGTGCTCGTCTTAGTTTTAATGTTTTAATAGGTTTGTTCATCCATGAAGTCATGAATGAAAAACGTTGAACTGTTAAAAAAAACGTTGTTAGTTCCTGATGATATTAATATGAATTAATGCATAATTCATTTATCCATGAATTCATGATAATTCATGACATGAACCCTTAAAATGTTACCGAATATTGTTATATTAAAGCAATGGATTTATAGTATGCACAAGAAATTCAATGTGTATAAAATTTTATTTTGATTAATTGCATTTTGAAAAAAAAAATTATTGGATTTATTGCATTTTGGGGGAAAAAACAATCTGTTTTTATAATAAATCTTTGGAAATCAAAACCTGGATTTCATTTTTTATTGTTATTTATAACCTACAAATGCTATGTGAAAATTTGAAACCGAAAATAGTGGTTTTCATCTTCCCATTTTCTTGCTAAAGAAAACACAGTTTTACTCAAATTCATCAAAATGGATTTATAGCGTTTTGGAACCAAACTCTTCATATATAGCAATTGTAAGTCGGTTTGGATAAAAGCGTCAACTAAATGAATAAATGTAATGTAAATGTAACCTGGAAAATTGTTGCCTTTCTCAATTTTCCAGTCATAAATGCCATAACCCCAGTGACGGTTAAGTTTAGGGATGGGGTTGAGGTAAGTCATATCTTTTTTTTACCTAGGATGGAAAGGGAACAGTCATAAATGCCATTAACCCCAGTGACGGTTAGGTTTAGGGACGGGGTTGAGGTAACGTTAAGTCAACGGCGTTCATAAACACGCTGAAAGGCGATTATGCGTCTTGATAGCACGCCAAAAATGGAAATACGAATTGGCGTGTCATACACACGCTACTTCATGAGATCAGTCTGCACTGAAACAGTGAAGCACTTACTTTTCCATCCTCTAACCAGCCATCAACACACACACGAACATTTAGAAACAGCAGTTGAGAGCACAAAGCTCACGATCACCGCTGCACTCGCGCTGTAGAAACCACTGGGAGAGTCTCCCAGAAGAACACTGACACACTCTCTCATTGTAAACAACTGCACTCTTCGGAGACATCAAACGATTGGCTCCTAAGAGAAAGGCAACTAGTGCGTGCATCCACTTCCATATTTATGTGTGATGTCAATTCCATTGGCTCGTTCAATAGTACTCGAAAATGACTAGCTCCCTGGCGTGATCCCATTCAGTCAACGTTGACTACATTTGACGTTCTCGACTGAAAGGGAACGAGGATTATAGAACACAGCTGAAACCAAGAACACAAATGAGGAGCGAGAACAAAAGAACACAACGCATTCTCACCCCAAGGCGTCACCTTTGACCATGCTTCAATATTTGACGTTTTAGGCGCCCTTTACATGACGCGATCCTACGGCGTCATCTAACTGACGCTAAAGGAAAGCGTCAGTTAGAGGACGCGGTTAGGTTTAGGTATGGGGTGGGGGTTGGGTACACGCGATCCTAGGGCGTCATATAACTGACGCTAAAGGGCGCCTAAAGCCTAGTTCACACTACGTGATTTTAAGCCCGATTTAAGCCCGATTTGCAAATCGTTGAGTCGCCGACAAGTCAGGGTGTTATCGCGTGCAAATCGCGGGCGATTAGCGGACGATTAACGCTCGCCAATCCGTTAGTGTGAAAGAGCCAACAACGCATCAAAGACAGCTCGCAGACACCTCGCAGACAGGTCACCGAGCTCAGAAAAATATCTAGCATGCTAGATATCTCGAGCAGTCGAGCGACTCAATCTCAGTGATGTCATGAGTACAGCCAATCATAGCAACGCATGGGTTGAGGACACCAGGTAAATCTTACTTTTTCTTTTTTGCATTTTTTTTTCTCAGAGCAGATCATCGAGCAAACAGTGTGCAGCACTAGTTTCTGTCTGACGTCCATATTCGCGTGTTATGTTCTTCTCTGCAGTTTCGCGTCATTTCTGGTTCGTTTTATTGCGTGTTTTTCATGACAAAACATGGTTTCTAGACCAGATAGAATCGTGTTGTTGTCAACTCGTTATTTGTTTGATTATTTTCAGGATTTAGACCGTACTATAGTACTGAAACAGCTCTCATTGAGTCACAAATGATATGCTCTTATCATCCGATCGTGGTTGTATCTCTATGTAGTGCGTTGTTAACTCGTGTAGTGAGTTACCTCCTGTTGTGGATCAATCACGTTGTGTTGTGTGGTGTGAACAGCTAAACAACTTGAACACTCATGATTTCACTGAGAGCAAGTCATGTAGTGTGAACTGCACAGTTCAGCCTGACATTTTAAAATCATGTAGTGTGAACTAGGCATTAAGCGTCAGATATTGAAGCATGTCCAAATGCTTCCCAAGGCGTCAGTTAAGTGACGCCTTGGGGGTGAGAATGGGCTGAAGAACAATGATGAGATTGAAAACTAACTAAAAAGTCCATGATATTGAAACAAACCGAACATAATGGTGAAGCTACTTGTTGCAAAAAAGAAACAAATAAATAATAATAACAGTAAAAGGTGCAGCAAAAATTAGAAAGTTGCTCAATTTGGTGACAAAATCCAGTGACTGAGCTGAAAGTTTTCATGAAAGTGCAAACAAAATATATCAACACATTTGTTACAAAATCAGATTTAATCTCTGTTGTTGTGCTGAGAGCTGCATAATGTGACATTTTACATTAAGTTCAATGACTGGTAAAAACAGCCTCTTTTGCAAAGATCAGTTCTGTTCTCAGGGGGAACTTTAAGGTGTTCTTTTCTGCACCACAATTGTTGATACTGACACTGTTATGTATAATCTAAAGCATTCAACAAAAAAAATCATTTGCAGCATAATCTATTATCAAGTATATATCAGACAAAGGAATCTATCACTTGTTGTTGAAGGAAGGACAAATAGGCATTGTAATCTACTCTAGTTTACTCAAGGCTAAATTCCTTTTCTTGATGTTTTGTTTCACACGGTTAACTGAACCAAATAACCCAAAATGGTAAATGTAATATGTTGGTATTACATTCATACTATACAAATTCATTCATACTGCACACTATTTACAAGTTGTGTTATGCTAAATACACATATTACATGATGAATATATTTAAGAACAATTAATGCATGATAAAAAAAAATGCAATTTACTTGTGCATTGAGAAATTACCAACCTTTTCCTCAAACTGACCCAACAACATGAACAGTTTATGGTAGACGCTTAATTGCAATTAACAAATTAGCTAATCATATTTAACTTACTTGAAATCCACTTGTACCCAGGCTGTCCAGTGAGCTTTGATCTAGATGTTTCATACTTTTCATTCACTTCCTTTATAACTTCCTTCTGTATCATCTAAAGAGGAAATGGAGATTTGTATGCGTGTGTGTGAGATAATGAGTCTGAAAAGATGAGAAAAAAAAATGCAAAAACAGGTGGTTGGGTTATGACGTGTTGGTCGAGTTTGTGGTAACACATGCAAGATTCTGACAGAGGGCTCTGTCACGATCGCAACAGCACTATATTCACACACAAATGATCCTCTATCCAACCGTGTTCATGTTTTTCCTTGGTTGAACGCTCCAGTTGAAAACATATCCACTCCATTCCCACCTCTTTTCCCCATATCCCCATCCCCATTCCTCATTTATTGTACTTATCTGCACGTTATGTCTTGCTCTGGTAACTGGACTGTCTTAAATGTTGTTTGTTTGGGGTTGAGTTAACACATATGAATGATAATGAAGATTGTATATGCATATAATATATGGACTGAATTGTATTGCGTGCAACTGTCTTTTGTATAGTGGAAATGTCTAATTGATTTATATCCTGTTTATTCAACCTCTGTCCTTCTTATGTGGCACTTTTTTGTTTACTGAATTTCCTTTACTATGCTCCCAATTGTATAATGAGTAAATGTGATGTGCTTTTTGTGACAGTTATGTCAGAGCTATGATGTGTCTTAGGTTTATAGTAATGGTGTGAGCTGCTTAGTTGCTTAATGTGGGTTTTTTTTGTTATATAATTTGGACCCTCTTGAAAATGAGATGTTGCATCTCAAGGGGCTATCGATTAAATAAATTGAATTGTGTGTGTGAGTATATATATATATATATATATATATATGCAGTGGCTAGAAAGGGGAGCCCTTATATACGATGGATGGTCATCAATCAAAATCTAAAATGTTTTTAATCAAAGGGGCTTTTTTTTCCAGTATTAATGTGTAAGGTAGGATTGAGTAGCTAGTTATTCAAAACTAGTGAGTGGAATGAGTTGTCTCTTTCTCTGTTAATGTTGGGATTGCCTACTTAGCTTAGTTGGCTTTTTGGTTATGGCTGACTGAAGGTTGAAAGTGGGACATTCTAAATTGCTTAACATGAAAAAGCGAAACGTAGTTTAATGTACCTAAACAACGATCAATGTTCACCAAATTTCTTTCTCAGGATATGAGAGAGAAATTTGGTGACCACTGATCGTCGTTTAGGTAAATTAAACCAAGCTTTTTCCTTACAATAGGCTCTAATGAAGCAGGAACGCTTAGTGTCAGATAACATCCAAAATAATTGGACTTTGGGTTTGATTTTATGACAGTTTTCAGTGGTTATGAGGCGCAATATGAGAGAAGAATTTGGTAATTATTGTTTAGGTACATTAAACCACGTTAAGCTTCTTCCTCGCCATATGCAAGGCCAATGAAGAAGAAAACTTTAATGTGAGATAACTTTTATAATCGTTGGATTTTGGTTTAGTTTTTTGGTAACACTTTACAATACGGGTGCACTAATATGCATTAATTCATGCTTAACTAATGCACAGATAATCATGAGTTAATTTATAACTCATGAAGAACTAAACTATTAATTAATGATTACTGCATCAGCAACTAATAAAAAGAGTCTATATGATTAATAGATTAAGTAATACATGAATTTCTATTAATTCAACGTGCCATTGTGTATTAATTCCTTAATAACATATTTTATTAACTAATAGTGTACATTAATGTGTTAATTACCACAATAAGTCAAACTTCAACTTCCAGTTGTCTGCTTTAATTAATCATTAGCTAATGATTTGCAAAGGTATCATTATGTTATGACTTTACTGGTTGGGGCACGTCATTATTAACTAGTCGTTTAGTAATTGTAGTAATTCGCACATGAAATTGCAGTAACAATGAAGTAATTAATAATGTATTAATGCATATTAGTGTACCTGTCATATTATCTGGAAGTTTAAATACAAGGCTTTGGCTCATTCTGGTAATTAACATATTAATTTACACTATTAGTTAAAAATTTGTTTTTATGGAATTAATCCACAATTACATTTTTAATTAAGAACAATTCATGTATGAACTAATACATTAACCTTACATACTCTGAATTAGTTCCTAATGTGGTAATCATTAATGAATAGCTTAAATAATCATTAGTTACACACAGTGTTGTGCAAGTTTTTTCCAAACTGTAATACATTAGGTATTATTTGTTACTATTATTTAAAAGTAAATCATTACCTTACAATATTACTGTCTCAGAATTGTGATGCATTACATTACTCATGTATTACTTTTGAGTTACTTTCACCAAAATAACTAAGTAGAACTTAACTTTGGGGCTGTAACGATATGCAATATGAAACCATTCGCCACACGACTCAGATCCACGAACCTACAGAATCGCAACACACCTCTTCCAACTCCAGCGTTATTCTCCTTACCGTCCAGATCCAATGCTGCCTTATCTTTATATTAGGCTATTAGTATTATTTGAAGTTAACATTATAAAATACGTAGACCTACACCACAAAACTAGTTGAGGATAAATTGGGAAGTCCAGCATTATGGACATTACATTTGCAGTCAAAACTTGAAATAAAAATTCTCAGAAAATACATGTATTGAAACGTATATAGGCTACTTCCTTAAAGGACTCCAGACATTAGACAAATATCAGTCTATGTTTTATTTTTAATATTAGGGAAAAGACACACATTCATGCGTGACAAAAAAATAGGAGGCAAAATATATATTTTTGTAATTCTGTTAATTACACTGCGCACATCAGATGAGGAAGGGTTGGCTCTGCAGTCTCCATAGAACTTAAAATATTCATTTTATTTTAGTTTTCGTGTTCGCATTTATGAGGAAAAAACAATGTTACAGACGCGACCGCTCTGAACTGGCACTTAAAGACTGCTTTAAAACTTTCACATAGTCTGTTGCCTTTAAGAAGTAAAAGCAGACAATACACTGTAATACAACTGCAATACAAGCCTCACTGAACATGTAACGAGTAAAATATTACTGAAAATTGATTAGTAATGCCTTACACTACTGCGTTACAGCAAAAACTAATATGTTACTGTAATGTATTACTTTTGTAATGCGTTACTCCCAACACTGGTTACACATTAATTCAGTATTATCTGTGCATTACTTAAGCATGAATTAATGCTTATTAGTGCACCCGTATTGTAAAGTGTTACCAGTTTTTTTTGACAGGCTTAACTGTTCATAACAAGACATGGTCAAGAGAAATTTGGTGATCATTGATCGTTGTCAATGTCCCAGCCGTGTTTGTCACTTATTTTGGTCCCCTGGAAACATTTCCGTTGTGGTCTGTGCTATATGCAGCGCATTTCTGTATTTGGTTGTGTTGTGGTTATTTGGAGCACACGTGTTCTGAAACCGATGAAGATGTTTTCTTAATTTGCAGAAGTTTTTCTATTTGCATGTGTTCTCTTCAGTTGAAGCACGTTGAGCTCTCTCGGCCACCCTTACTAAACTGTGTACTGCCGTAATGTTCTTTTTAAATGTATTTTTAAATTTGTGTCATTTGCAAGTCAAAGTTGTTTGGTTCTTATTTAGTTCTCAGTATGCAAATGATTTGCTTTAGCTGTAGGGCATTCTGAATAATAAGCTACCATCAAAGTTTCAGTCTCAGCCAAAGAACCTCACACTGAATAATGTTCACTAAAATGGCAAGAACTGACTAAAATCTGTCAGTTCCAATCTGTTTAAAACCTTTGAGACTGTTCACTTGTGAGAGTGTCAGTGACATTGCTTAGGGGTCCAATAACTTATGTTGTATACATGTGGCTGTGCTGATTTGCTGCCATCTGTTGGAGTCTATTTGAAATTACACCCATTCAACAGGCTAGACTGAGCTACCGTAATGTAACAAAATAACCCAGCATGAAGAGTAGCCATTTAAATGGTTATTTTGGTCTGGATGATCATGGGTCTTGACCTTTACTCTATCCAACAACTGGACTCTGAAAAGTCAAAATCAGGCTGTTTAATGTGATTTTATTGCAAGCCAAGAGATTTATATTATATATTACCTCCCGAAGTGGCCAGGGCCAAGCTCCAAGAGGGAGGAACAAATAGTAATGGTGGCTACTGGAGCCCCCATCATAAAGATAGGAGGAAAGGATGTTCACTCTGTCCTGGCTGCCCAAGGTGAGATCAGATTAGAAAGAGGTGAACGCCTCGAGGGCAGCCAAAAAGAAAACCTGATGGCTTTCGGCCCTGGTCCTTAAGGGGGACCCCTCCCGAGGGAGCTCTATGCACACCAAGCCATCTTGTGCCCGACTATAATCCCACCACCGCAGGTGATTCGGGAGGTAGAGGTGTCCATCTTCGGGAGGTAGAAGTGTCCATCAACTCTTTTTCTAGATACGTTTGGTCAGTCCCTGCCAGTCGGCTGTTTCAGGGCCCTGAGCAGACCAATTTCTATCGAAAAAGTGATTCTGTCAGACATTTACATGCAACCAAATAATCACAGGTCACAGGATTCAGGTGGCTTCCCATCCAATTTTTACCCATAGGCCTACTCTTCGGACATATAGGTTTAAGTTGCAAACCAGCAATCGAATTTCGAGGCTAATAAAAGTCTTGTTTTCCATGATGCTAAGGGGACAGATGGCCAATCAACCCGGTCTCACCCCAAGACGTCAAATAACTGACGTTTTGGGACGTCTTTTGACCATACGTCAATATTTGCCTTTTTAGGGCCCCCTTAAACGTCGGTAGATGAGGTTATGGGATCCTAACTCTACCCCATACCTAAACCTAAACCTAACCCGTCACCTAACTGACGTTAAAGGTAAAGCGTCAGTTGTATGACGGCCCGGGATCGCCATCTACCGACGTTTAAGGGGGCCCTAAAAAGGCTGATAATGTCGTATGGTCAAAATACGTCCCAAAACGTCAGTTATATGACTTTTTTGGATGAGACCGTGTTAGGCCAATTACACGGTGCAAAGTTTTGGAAGTGACATCTATCTGTAAATGCAGGATTCACTGTTGAGATTGCAGTTGACAGTGAAACTAGCACATGACAAATATATGAAATCATGTCAAAACAGATATGCAGGCTGAATACAGACTAATAGATATACTAGAAGAATATCTCAATATAGTTACATTTTAAATTCCATTCCAGCTATTTGTAAAAGTAATGACTTGTTAATAATATTAAATGCATTTTCTGCACTTGGAGAACCCACACTAATTTCAAATACATACTGATTTGATTCTTAATTGTCCATCTTACGGTAAAATAAAAGTATTAGTCAACTTAAGCTGAAGTAAATTTTTAATTGTCCGGTAACACTTTAGAATACTGTATCTTACTTACTGCAGAATTAATAAGGAATTATTGACGAACTAATAGGTAATTTTTCATTAACTACTTCTTCACTACTGTTAACTACTAAGGAAGATGTGTTAACTAATCAGTGTGTAATATATTTTTATGATTGTGTTAAGCATCAGTTAGTTAATCAATAACTAATGAATTCTGTCATACCTCCTGAAGAACTACTACTAATTATTTACTAATTAAGGTTCAAGAAAAATAACCAAGAAGTAACTACTGAACAGTCATGCAAAACTAACCTCAGATTATTTGTATATTTTATATACAGTACTGTGTGTGTCTGTTTTCCTCAGCATAGAATGCCACTGAGTAAATTCATGTATTTGAGGCAACGACTGAGGGAAACTGAAAATATTGGGAACTTATAAGTAATTAATAAATAAGTATCAAATAATTCTGCAGGAATTGCTTAGAAGCTGGAACAGTATTCTAAAGTGAAAATATAGGGAACTTATTAGTAATTAATAAAGAATTATCAAATAATTATCCAGGAATTAGGCTACTTATAATCAGAAACTGTCTTCTAAAGTGAAAATATAAGGAACTTATTAGTAATTAATAAATAACTTTTAAATGGTTCTTCAGGAATTACTTAGAAGCTGGAACAGTATTCTAAAGTGACAACACAGGAAACCCATTAGTAATTAATAAATAATTATCAAATAATTATCTAGGAATTAGGCTACTTATAACCTGAAACAGTCTTCTAAAGTAAAAATATAAGGAACTTATTAGTAATTAATAAATAATTATTATATAGTCCTTCAGGAATTACTTAGAACCTGAAACAGTATTCTAAAGTGACAATATAGGGAACCCATTAGTAATTAATAAAGAATTACCACATACTTCTGAATCAAATCAAACTTACTGTAAAAAAATTTGTATTTCGTTTTAACATGTATAATACTGTTTACATTTAAACTCATTTAACAAACATTTTAGAATAAAAAAACTACTTGACTCCATAACCTGCCCATGACAGTGCACAGCTCTGAGAACAGATTTTAACATCTGATGTAAATAGATTTAGCTAGCTACAGGGTAACTGACATTGTGTCCTTGTATGTTGCCTTGCATAAAACAAAATGATTTACAGCACAGTAATGATATCATGGATTAAATAAAACGTACACAAATCTATATTTCGCTAAAGAAATGCACCAAATCGGCGGCGCTAAGAACTCTCCAGAGGAGGATGCAAATGCCCGCGCTCTTGTGTCACCAAATCACTGTCAAGTCAAGTCAAGTCACCTTTATTTATATAGCGCTTTTTACAATACAAATTGTTTCAAAGCAGCTTAGATAACAGGAAAACAAGGTTGTAATAGTATTGTTAAATTAAAATTAAATGTTAAATGTCTCCAACTAAGCAAGCCAAAAGCCAATGGCGACAAAGGCGAAGAGAGGTGAAAAAGGCAACAGTGGCAAGGAACCAAAACTCCATCAGCTGACAGAATGGAGAAAAAAAACCTTGGGAGAACCCAGGCTCAGTGTATGTGGCTACCGCAATATTGCCAGAACTTGAATGGTGCAAAAGAAGTTTAAAATGTATAATAATAAGGTGTAATATACATGACATGTTTTTGCTTATTTGCAGATCATAGCCTGTAGGTAAATGTCTGCACTTATCTTTCTTATTAGTGCTGAAGAATGACAAACTGACTACTGTGTATGACTGTTAATTAGTAGTTACTTCATAGTTATTTTTCTTGAACCTTAATTAATAGATAATTAATAGTAGTTCTTCAGGAGGTTCATTAGCTATTGATTAACTAACTGATACTTAACACAATCATAAAATTATATTACATACTGATTAGTTAACACATCTTCCTTAGTAGTTAACAGTAGTGAAGAAGTAGTTAATGAAGAATTACCTATTAGTTCGTCAATAATTCCTTATTAGTTATGCAGTAAGTAAGATACAGTATTCTAAAGCAACACAGTCATATAACTGACGTCTTGGGACGTCTTTTGACCATACGTCAATATTCGCCTTTTTAGGGCCCTCTTAAACGTCGGTAGATGAGGTTATGGGATCCTAACTCTACCCCATACCTAAACCTAACCCTAAACCTAACCCGTCACCCAACTGACGTTAAAGGTAAAGCGTCAGTTGTATGACGGCCCGGGATCGCCATCTACCGACGTTTAAGGGGGCCCTAAAAAGGCGGATATTGACGTATGGTCAAAATACGCCCCAAGACGTCAGTTATATGACTTTTTGGGATGAGACTGTGTTATCTAAAGTGTTAACATTGTGAATTTTATCGCAAAATGTAGTTAATTATGGTGCAAAACATCTCATTTTAACAATGAAAAGTATACAGATAGTGATGTATGTCCAACAACAATAGATGTGCATTTCTGATCTACTGTCTAAACATAATATAACTTACTCTTTCTCATAATATAGTTAGTTTATATAAATATCGAAGGCTATATGCTTAATATGTAGCTCTGTTAAACATGTTTTTTATCAGGGGTCCCTGCTCCACTTCTCTATCACCTAAGCGGTCCTTGCCCTGAAAAACGTTGAAGACCCCTGCTTTAGAAGGACCTTCTGTTGGTCTTTCTGACATGTCTTGAACGGACCATCTGATTGGTCTATTGCGCTGCTCACACAGTTAATCCCACCTCTCGTTTTTTGGTGCATTCCGCATTTGCAAATCAGTCTGAATGAATAAATAATCGTGTTACTGGAAAGACTGATTAAAAAGTAGGTAACTCACCCACTTGATACCTGCACTTCGTCTCGTCACGTTCAATCTTGACATGACTTGTAAACGTGATCTGTGAGGATTTTTATTGAGCAATCAATCAGTTAGGTGAAATAAGGAACATATATTTCATATATAAATTAAATGTTACTGCGTTCTCATGTTTATTACTTTGGAATAGATGTAAAAATGATGAGAAGTCTTGATGAGAAATACACTTCACGTCACAATCACGTTAGTTTGGACTTATTATGATTCGTCATCACTCCGGCAATCTCCACCCGCCCTTAGGCTCTGACTACACCCTTAATAGCTCCACCTCAAGGGATTGATCTTACAGTGAGCAGAGTTCAATCATAGTCACTGATATAGTTACTTGCAGCAATAAAGCAATTGCTTTAGGCGAACTAGGTGGTTGCCTATAGGGCGACAAATGTGTTGGTCGCTCTTGGCCTACTTCCCATTAATCACAGCATTAGAACGACAAGCGAAACAAAAACATTTATTAAATATGATCATCCTATACAACTCAATTTCAAGTATAGAAACTAATTATGTATAGTAATACATATAGTACTAATTAATATTTAACTAATTATGAAAGTTTCCTTTATTTTTCAGTGCATTGGTTTTAATGTAAAGGGCCACAAAAACGATCCAAAGACGGCATTCGATTTGAGGCGAAGGTTTCAGACGTGTTCCATCTTTCCCATGGCAAAGTGATTTTTAATTAAATGCAACACTTTTAATCTTAAATATTAACTTGTTTCATCTAACTCCATAAAATGAAAAAGGTTTAACAATGATATCTGTGCATTACACTATGTTTGACAATTCCTTTTAACTCTAATGAAAATAAAGTCAAAGTCTGTTAGAATAATCAAATACAACAATTTATTATGTCAGGTAAATGTATCATTACAATTCCATAATCAAATTAAAGATAATCAATGCAAACCATCAAATGTTTCTAGAACAAAGAACTTTACCCAACATATTAACTACATGAATGCTGAGCCTTGAAGACACAGCATCATGGGCTGAACTCTTGTTGCATTTCTTCATATAGTCAATCCTCATTTCATATGTAAGTTCCAGTGGAAATTTACCAGTAACCATTTGCTTAGTTGTAATTTGCATTCAGCCAGAAGGTGTTAACTCAAAGACACACCCTTCTGTGTGCAAGATATTTCTATACTCTTAAGAACTTTATTACCTTTTGATTTACTTCTTTGGGAATGAGACATTATTACCAGTCACCCTGAGACCTTCAAAATGATTCTAAACAATCTTTAAAGATTATCACATTCATATTAAAACCATCTATATTCTTGTGAGAGTTTTCAGTGTTACTGACTGAGAGAGCGAGAGAAAATGTAGATAAGATGCTCAGAGGAAGGGGTGGGGGGGGGGGGGGGTCAAATGTTAATCTGCAAGCAATGCCATTTGTCTTCAGAGGGCACTGGTCAGATTGAGTGCCAGTTTTCCAATGGCTATTATTGTCATGGGATTAACTATTATTATGTAGTAATTATGTACTGTAGACAGACGCTGTAACTAAAAGAGTTGTTCAATTTGCACACTGAATATGGGTTGGAGCTTTTAACTTTGAACAATTTTTGACTGTATACCTTTCGAAATTAATAAATAAATGCACTGACTAAATCAGTTGTGGCTGTGAGTAACCACAGCAACAGGCAGTCAAAGTATCCGTTTACAATTTATTGTATCAAAACAAACATCTAGTTAGCCGTTATATGCCTATATACTATGTGTGTTTTAATTAAAGGTCTGCCGGTATAAAGCGGAAGCGAGCGCAGAGCGCTCATGTTTTACGCTGAGGAGCCGAAAGGTGTCCAGTCCGCCGCGAAGGTACAGCAAGCATGGCGACGGGACAAGACATCTCCGTTCCCTCCTCAGGGAATGGGGGTTAACATACGTAACCGAGACGTTCCCTTTCGTTCGGAAACTCTTACGTTTTGGAGGAGTTTCCAACGAATTGGGATCTCTAATAACAAGCCATGGTGCTGGCCCCTTTATTATCTTTATTGCAGGAGCTAGCTAGGAAGAATCACACTGCTGTTCCACAAGACCCGCTCAGTGGATTTGGATAACACTAGGGAAGCATGTAGGAGGGATCGCTGCGGAGCCCCTGCCCACCCGGAGGGAGGCACTGGAATACACATATGCACTTACCCGTGGGGTAGTGAAACATATGGCAGTCCCTGAGTAGTCCCTCAGTCCCTGGGTAGTGAAACATATGGCAATCCCTGGCAGTCCAAGGGGTGGGAGCGTAGTCAGCAGGGATGACAGAACGGTCTGTCAAGGGGAAGACACGGTGCTAACCCGGAGGGCAGTTGGAACATGGAAGAAATGAGTCGCTGTAGTGACCCCTGTTAAAACCACCCGGTCTAATAACAACTCCTACAAGAGGTAATAGAACTGGGGCCGGGCGCCTCGCCTGGTGCCGAAGGGGTGATGGAGGAACTCACAAGGTTACCCGTTTGTTGGGGAACCAACGGAGCATAAAGATAGCCGTAGCGAGTACACGGGAGGAAACAGGTTAAACACGGAGACTATAGAATTTAGTGAACAGGTTAGGTGTCGCCCAGCCCGCAGCTATACAGATGTCTGTCAGTGAGGCGCCTTGCGCCAGTATCCAGGAGGAGGCGACACTCCTAGTGGAATGTGCTGTCAACCTAGGTGGGCAAGGCACGTCCTGGGACTCATAAGCCCGGACAATAGCATCCACTAACCAGTGGGCTAACCTCTGCTTGGAGACAGCCTTCCCCTTCTGCTGGCCTCCGTAGAAGATGTCCTGAAGCTTTGTGTTCTGTTCACGTAACAACGCAGAGTGAAAGCTAGGGCTGGGTCTGCCTCCTCCGGGGGCAGCGCTTGCAGGTTCACTGCCTGATTTACGAACGGAGTGGTAGGAACCTTGGGCACATATCCGAACTGGGGTCTCAGAACAACATGTGAAAGGCCTGGTCCAAACTCCAGGCACGATTCGTCGACCGAAAATGCCTGCAGATCCCCTACGCTCTTAAAAGAAGCCAAAGCCAACAGGAGAGCGGTCTTCATAGACAGGATATTTAACTCAACCGAACCGTCGGTAAGAGCTCAAAAGGGGGCCTCTGGAGTGCTCTAAGCACTAGAGCTAAAGGGTTAGTTTGGTATTTTCTGTGTTAGCACCCCCCACCGACACAATGGTTGTCTATGTGCACTGGAACAATCATTCATAAAACGCATTAAACTTTAGTTTACAAAGATGAAGGCCAGTCACACCGTGTATAGAGTCGGCGGGCGGGCTTAACATAATGACGATGAGTTGCGACGGTTCACTGCTACTTGAAAACAAAGAATGGCTGCTGCTGGCGAACAGCTTTCTTTGATTCGGCTGTGACCGCTACTCTGGATGATTTAAACTTAAGCTTTTTCTTTGAAACCAGAACAAAAAAAAAAAAGAAAAAAAGTAAAAAAAAAAAAAAAAAAAGTTTAACGGTAAAAGTTTAACATATCAACTTGCTCCGCTGGTGGGAAAACGCATGGGACTCAGCAGTCACCTTCTTCATTGCTCTGATTGGTTGTAGCACTATCCAATTGCGTGCAGCGAGAATTTGAAAGACAACCGTTTGGTGTGGTGATGTTTATGATATTGGGCCCTATTTTAACGATCTGAAAAGCAAGTGTCAAATCGCAAAGCGCAAGTAACTTTGTGAGCGGATCCCGGCACTGTTGCTATTTTCCCAGCTGGATAAATGCCTCTTGCGCCTGGCGCAAATCTAAAAGGGGTTGGTTTGAAATAGCTTCATTATTCATAGGTGTGGTTTGGCCGTAACGGAAATAAACCAATAAGAGCGTCATATCACATTCCCTTTAAGAGCATGATGAACGAGGTGCGCTTGTTCCATGGCACAATTCTATTTTAACGGCGCATTTACCAGACGCGCTTCAGCATCGGTTCACAGCCGAGGAGATCGATGTTCTCGTCAGGGCCGTGAAAGCAAGAGAAGTGACATTGGGGATAGGACAAACTCACCCAAATTAGCTTCAGTTAAACATGCATATAATAATTTGGGTAAATCGTAAATGTGTAAGCTTTATGCCTATTTTTCCCATCGTCATGGACACAACAATGATTTCCGTCATGTTTATATATTTTCCTTATAATAATGTGTCATTTGCAAAAAGTAAAATGCATCTGTGTAGATGAGAGAATCCTCTACAGTGTATGCGCGTTGTTCACACTCTGTATTATGGCCAAGAGTGCGCGCTTTAAATATCTGAATGTACGCGCAACGCGCCACTGACTTTAGACCAGGTTTTTTCTGGTCATTGGTGCAATTGTTTTGTGGGACTGCAAAATAGAACCAGGGATTGTTTGCGCCGACACACGCCTCCTTTTTGCGCTAACCCGTCCAGGGATCGCAAGTTCATTTCCTAGTTTACCGGCGTGCGTCTGTGGAGGAAAAAAGCCCGCTTTGCGCGAGTACAAAATAGGAATGATAAATTCGTCAGTGAATAAAGTCATTTGCGCCGGGTGCAAAATAGAGCCCATTCTGTTGCTTCTTACACTTTTCATGGCTTGTCCAGTGAGTGGCTCTAAGCACGTCTAGGTTTATCCAAAACAGATTAACTTCTACACCATTTAGATATCTCGAATCCTGTGATAAACAAATAACTGTAAATAGTCTCAAAGACCTGTAAAAGTAAGTTAAAATAAAAATGACATATTTGGTCTTCATAACCTGGTACTTTGAAGATCGAAATGACTGTGTAAATGATGTCGATAACCACAACATATGAGTATTAAAAGGATCTTTTATAGTTCTTCATCAGCTAACCTGAATTTTTTATTTGGTAATTTACGTCCGAGACCTTTAAACCTTTGTTTGAAAGCGCACGCTCCGGACCCATCTGCCAACCACGTGACGCTCAGACGGAACACACACGAGACGAGGCTGCTCACCCTTTGCATTCAACGTGGACCACCTCAAGAACCCAAACGAACGCCTCAGCACACTCCTGGAAAAATCATCAAGAATCTCAAGAATATCCTGCATCTGGACTTGTTCAGCAACCAAAACCAATGCAAGTACCCGTTTGCAGCCTTTAGATGCGTTTCTAAGTTATTGTGCCCCTTTAAGGTGACCCTGATTCTCTGATGTTTCTCGTAGGTTGTGTTTAACTGGTTATAATCTTGCCATTCTCTTTTCTTCTAATCTCTTTCTTCACTTTCCTGATTCTGTATACAATCTTTGCTAAGTTTAGTTGTGTGTGTAGCCCAGTAGTTTTGTTTTTTAAACCATATTTACACGTTATTATCAGTGTTTTAGTTATACTGTAGCAGCCATAATATTTCAACAAAGATCCTCATGTTCTGGAAATAGCAACAAAAAAGGGAAGAACATCACAAATGCACAAAAAACTATTTAGCCCTCATTCATGGACAGTCTTGGCAACTGGTAAAATTAAAATGGGCTCTGAATGCCCTGGAAAACAAGAAGTAAATAAGTGGATCCAAGGAGGCATTTAGTCCCGCAAACAGGGTGGACAACTCCTTCAGAATGTGTAACACATGGAGTGCTGAACAGTCATGCAGCAGGGGTTGGATGAACATGGCAGGCAGATACACCAGATGAAAGGGCACAAAGCACACGCAGAAAATGACTATTAGCACTAGCATGTTGCGCTTTGAATTTCTGAATGTTTGGCTATTGAATGTGGTCTGTGTAGAGAGTTGAACTTGTCTTAGCTTTTGAAGAATCTTCCAGTATAAAGGAATCAGGGACACCAGGACAAAAATGAAGATCAAAAAGCACACACATCTGATGATTTTGTTGGCCAAACTTAACTTGAGACTGTGTTGGGATCCACAGCTTAATTCATCCAGCTTTTGATCGAGACCCCAGGAGTTCTGAGGAATGAGGATCAAGTAGATGGAAGATAAGGCTAACATGAAGAGCCAAATTGCTGCAGAAATGTGGCGAGCGATACAAACTGTCTGTAGTCCAGTACTCTCCAATGGCTGGACAATCTTCAGGTACCTGAAAAGAGAGTAAAGAGCATTATCAATAGAACTTTACATTTAAATGCATTTTTTGACATGTAATCATGTACACATACAGCATGAAAATCCTCAACATTTATTCAATTTGTCAGTTATCTGATGTGTCTATCAGTGATGCGCGGGTTGATCCGAAATGAGCGGGTGCCTGCGGTCACCCGCGGTTACCCGCAGTTACGGGTCATCCAAAAATGTTTTTAATGATATTCGGGTCGCGGTCGGTCGGGTCGTTTGAAAAAAGATGCCAATTAAACATTTGTATTAATATAGTACTAGACACAATGTTTGATGAAATATACAGCCCTACACATTATTGACTGCAATAACTGGCACGAAGATAACACACAAGCTCAGTCTAAACAGTTCTAGAACCGCTGTCCCTGTGCGCAGTATCAGCTGCTCGTGCTCATCACTTCTCTCAACAGTGGCACATGTCTCGGTTCAGTGAACTGTTGGAGTTACTGGAGTAAAATATAATTCAGGATATTGATTTATTTCGATTCGTAGGCAACTGTCAGGCATGTCTGAAAGTGAGTAACTTTAGTAACTTGTGGATCAGCACTGATGCAAGACGCGAACTGTTTCGAACGATTCAGTTCGATTTAGTGTAATGGTTCGACCGGTTCACTAAAAAGAACCGGTTCAAAAGAACGATTCGTTCACGAACCGGCCATGTCTATGATCACTACAGTCTGCAGAGAGATGGAGGCGGCAAGAGTAAATGTGAAGACTGGGGAGTGGAAGCTCCGCAAATACACAAATAGAAAGAGTAAAAGTGCGGGAGACATTTGCTGAAATAATGAAAGATGATGGCGAAAGTGCTGGCTTTGCCTTTGTTATGTGTAGGACGTCTTCTTGCGATGCTGTGTTGTTACACGTCTATGGCCCAATAACGCTCTGATGAGCATTTACTACTTTTAAAAAATGCGGTCAGGAAGCGGGTCGGGTACAAAATTTTTTTACGGTCCGAGTTGCGGGCGGGTAGTTGAAAACGTCGGTCGGTTGCGGGTTGTTTATACATTGACCCGTGCATCACTGGTGTCTATCCAAATATTACAGTAGACTTATAAAAGAAACATGGAGCAACCAGTGTTTAAGAGCTTTGATCATAATGCTTTCATGGATCATATCCTGTTGGAACTGAACAAGCAATGTCCCACACAGCAAAAGGACTCCCTGGCGGATCTGCCGCAGAGGTATCGTGGATTCCGGAACGGACCCGCGAAACGGACCCGTATCGGCGTTCACTTGTGCGCAGTGACGGATCCGTAACGAAGGCGGATTGCGGACCCGCTGTGGCTCCGCGCTGCATCCGCGATTCAATACATACATTCGCCACGGACCCGTAACGGACTCATAAAAATTTCAGTAAAGGCGCGTCCGAGGATCCGACATGGGTCCGCACTGGATTGGCTATTTGACAGCAGAATTTACAGCGCCGCTCGGAGGTGGAGCTGATCCTCTGTGCGGCCCCAAAACGAATGTGACAGTCACGCGGGTTTGGCGACTTGAACGCGGATCCGCCTAGGAGTCTCCTGCTGTGTGGGGTATTTAGTTTAGTTGAGTTTGTGCGCACGATCATTGGTATCTAAGCAATAATGCATAAACTCGACAATCGACTACTGTGGACTTCGACCGAAAACAGGAAGTATGTAGGTATGTGCGCTGGCTGATTTAACATCATTTTTATTACTATCTTTTACATCTACTGCAGTATAATTGACCATGGTCACTCTTAATAACACCACTCACATGGTTGTGAATTTGTAATTACAAATCAAGGATGTTAAGAGGCTAAAAGCAGGTTTAGGACTAGCCCCATTGAAGTCAATAGGGTGCGAATTTTAAAAAGAGGATAACACTGTGTAGGCAACACCAATTTTTGTCGTTTTTGTCTGTACTGACAGCAATGCAAATGTACAAAAAAATTAGCTCCATGTTAAAATTGACTGAAGTTCTCATTTAAGCTAACTCATTTCATTTAAGGAAACCAATCGCTTTAATTAATTTAAGTTTATTAAAAAACAATAGTTATGAGTACTCTGAACTTATTTTATTTGAGTTCACTAAAACAATAATATTTCTTAAAACACTGTAAAACCTAACAGTAATATTTACTCAATTAAATTGAGTTCACTGCACTCAAATAATACTGAAATTGAGTTTGTGGCTTGAATGACTGAAACAGAACTCAAACTGAATGAGTTATAGAACATTTCTAGACCCCAGAATGATAAATGAATAATAATTGTATAGTTAAGTTGATTAATCATCAATTAAGTGATGATTGCTCATTAGTGAACACCTGCTGTTAAAGGAACATTTCACCCATTGCAACATTAATCTTTATTGAAAGTGGATCATATATGTAGTCGAAATGTAAAATAATTTTTTTAAAGGTGCTCTAAGCGATGTCACACGTTTTTTAGGCCCAAACATTTTTGGTCACATACAGCAAACATGTCCTCCATTATCTTTGAATGATAATGAAAGACACCTGTGAGGTGCACGCCGGTCTTGCGTCTCTCAGGGAGGAGCGAAAGCATAAAATGGGGAGCGAAGACGGCAGATCGAGAGAGAAACAGGCCTGATTTTATGTTTTGTTTCTGTTGTGTGTAACCACAACAAACCCCGTTCACGTTACATTGGCAAATTATTAGTGAATTACTCCTCGTTTGTATTTGAAGAGTTCAGATGCAAAAGCCTCTAAATGCCATTTGAAATTTTCTTCTAGAATGGTCATTTTTATCAAGCTTGTATATTTAAGTTCAGTAATTTCACTTAAATGGTAAGCCTACTGTTATAAATGGTAAAACTACTGTTATAGTGACTTCAAATGAAACACATTAAATTTAAACCCCTATTAATTGTCAATAAAAAAAAACTTTACTAGACATCTGACAGAAATTAAAGTCAATCTGGTTAGTTATAAGTGAAACTGGTAATGCTGTTTGTGGAGTTGTTTAATCCTCCTCTGCTGAGATCTTGAGAGATTTAATTTCTTATTGTATCTTCACTTGATTACATCTATGGCTGAAAGTCAGTTGTAGTTCTTGTGTTTCTGCTCGTCTGTTTTTCTGTTTTCTTTAGTGATTCTACTTGTTAACAGGGGCTTATGAAGGCTGAGATGACTCCTTATCTAATATACACAGATTTTGTGGCTCAGATTAGGCTGCTTGTGGCCCACATCTGGCAAACAGGAGTGAGCCACCCAAGGGACATCATTCCACGCTGCATGTGGGCCAGATCATCTTTCCACATAGACCAGATGTGGGCTGGATCTGGGACATCACAATGTTGCTATGTGGGTGGCTATCTCCCCTTCTGACCACTAGACTGGGAGGGGGGCGGATACAAACAGCGCTACTGCAACACACATCCCCACAGATCTGGCCCGTCGTTGATGAGCAGTGGAGTATCTCTTCATCAAGCCAACGCACACACTGACACTGAAAGCACACTGAAACTTTTGCAGCAGGAACATGACATCATTACAAATGTTCATCCTAGAAAAAAATTCACATTTTTGTACTTCTGAGAAATTAAGTGATGACAACTAGCATTAGGCATGTTACCTGTTTACAGCAATGGCGTCCATGAAGAGAATGCTTGAATACAAGGTTGCTCCTGTAAAGCTGCAGTAAATTTTGAACATTATGTCTGAATTATTGGCAGAGGACACAATGCGCAAAAGTAAACCAAGGCAAATAAAGAAGTCAGCTACAGCCAGGTTCTTCATGTAAACCGTGATGCTGGACTGGGCACGCAGATTAGTGCAAAAATACACACGCATCGTGATACAGTTCAGCACCAGACTGATGAGAAAGACTAGGGAGTATGCAAATATGAAAACATAATTAGTTGTAAATTTACAGAGAGGTTGTGTTGTATTTGTCATGTTTAGTTCCATGGTGTCATTTTTGAAAGTTGTGAAGATAGCTGCAGGCACTGGAGACTCCATCTATGTAAGCAAGAAAACATACAGGTCTCACCCACAGGACTTTGAAAGAATTCCACAGTAGGCTACCCAATGGTCTAACCCAACTATTTAACACCTTAAAATAATAATAACAATACTAAAATAATAATAATTAAAATTATTAATATAAAATATAAATTACACACACACACACACACACACACACATATATATATATATATACATATATATAGAAAGATAGATGTATATGAAGAGTTCAGATGCAAAAGCCTATAAGTGCCATTTGAAATTTTCTTCTAGAATGATGATTTTGATCAAGTTTGTACATTTAAGTTCAGTGATTTCACTTAAATGGCAATGATAATTACCTATTAATTGTTATTTAAGTGAAATTACTGAACTTAAATATACAAGTTTGATAAAAATCATCATTAAAGAAGAAAATTTCAAATGGCATTTAGAGGCTTTTGCATCTGAACTCTTCATATATATATATATATACAAACCCAATTCCATAAAAGTTGGGACACTGTACAAATTGTGAATAAAAAAAGAATGCAATGATGTGGAAGTTTCAAATTTCAATATTATATTTAGAATACAACATAGATGACATATCAAATGTTTAAACTGAGAAAATGCATAATTTTAAGGGAAAAATAAGTTGATTTTAAATTTCATGGCATCAACACATCTCAAAAAAGTTGGGACAAGGCCATTTTTACCACTGTGTGGCATCCCCTCTTCTTTTAATAACAGTCTGCAAACGTCTGGGGACTGAGGAGACAAGTTGCTCAAGTTTAGGAATAGGAATGTTGTCCCATTCTTGTCTAATAAAGGCTTCTAGCTGCTCAACTGTCTTAGGTCTTCTTTGTTGCATCTTCCTCTTTATGATGCGCCAAATGTTTTCTATGGGTGAAAGATCTGGACTGCAGGCTGGCCATTTCAGTACCCGGATCCTTCTTCTACGCAGCCATGATGTTGTAATTGATGCAGTATGTGGTTTGGCATTGTCTTGTTGGAAAATACAAGGTCTTCCCTGAAAGAGACGATGTCTGGATGGGAGCATATGTTGTTCTAGAACTTGGATATACCTTTCAGCATTGATGGTGCCTTTCCAGATGTGTAAGCTGCCCATGCCACACGCACTCATGCAACCCCATACCATCAGAGATGCAGGCTTCTGAACTGAGCGCTGATAACAACTTGGGTTGTCCATGTCCTCTTTAGTCCGGATGACACGGCGTCCCAGTTTTCCAAAATGAACTTCAAATTTTGATTCGTCTGACCACAGAACAGTTTTCCACTTTGCTAGAGTCTACTTTAAATGAGCCTTGGCCCAGAGAAAACGCCTGCGCTTCTGGTTCCCGTTTAGATATGGCTTCTTTTTTGACCTATAGAGCTTTAGCCGGCAACGGTGAATGGCACGGTGGATTGTGTTCACTGACAATGTTTTCTGGAAGTATTCTTGAGCCCATGTTGTGATTTCCATTACAGTAGCATTCCTGTGTGTGATGCAGTGCCGTCTAAGGGCCCGAAGATCACGGGCATTCAGTATGGGTTTCCGGCCTTGACCCTTATGCACAGAGATTGTTCCAGATTCTCTGAATCTTTGGATGATATTATGCACTGTAGATGATGATAACTTCAAACTCTTTGCAATTTTTCTCTGAGAAACTCCTTTCTGATATTGCTCCAGTATTTTTTGCCTCAGCATTGGGGGAATTGGTGATCCTCTGCCCATCTTGACTTCTGAGAGACACTGCCACTCTGAGAGGCTCTTTTTATACCCAATCATGTTGCCAATTGACCTAATAAGTTGGTCCTCCAGCTGTTCCTTATATGTACATTTAACTTTTCTGGCCTCTTATTGCTACCTGTCCCAACTTTTTTGGAATTTGTAGCTCTCATGAAATCCAAAAGGAGCCAATATTTGGCATGGCAATTCAAAATGTCTCACTTTCAACATATATATACGGTATATGTCAAATTAACTAGTGGCCAGTTGCATGAAGCTGGTGTCAGGTGCTACCCAGGGGTGCGTTTCCCAAAAGCATCATTAGCCAAATATGGTCGCAAGTTGTTCGCAATTTCCATTAAACTCTGTTGGAAAACGACGGAACTTGCGACCATAGTTGGCTAACGATGCTTTCGGGAAACGCACCCCAGGTAAGTTTGAGACTAGTTTGAGCAACCTCAACAGTTTTTTTCAGGTTCAAAAAGGTGAATTGTTTTTTTAGCAGGTTTCATCACTATGATAATTTACACAACATGGCTAACCTGCTCCGCAGTAGGTTTTTCTCTTTCAGGGTTAGAAATCACAGACCTAAACTGGACCAATCAATGGTGAGTAAAGTGTAGCTAATGCAATAAAGCAACTCCCTCTGTATCTTTCAAGCTTCTCCAAATTAAAGAGTTAAATAATTTTAGACAAAATCACTCATCTTTTGCTGCTAATTACTCATATTATATGAATTGTAATTATGCATAATTCATGTAATATATTCATAATTATTATATTAATTTACAAATAATGTTAAACTTTGAATTAATAATAATTATAATAATAATAAACTATATATATATATATGTTCTCATCCCAAGGCGTCATACGACGTAGACAGCGTAGACATCCAACGCACATGGCACCCTTTAGCGTCGATATGACACAGATATGGGCCAGAAGGCGCCTCCTAGTGGTCTATCCCTAACCCTACCCCAGACCTATACCCATAACCGAAGTGTGTTATATTGACGCTAAAGGGTGCCATGTGCGTTGGATGTCTACGCCTTAGCAAAAGCGTTGTAGGGTTGCCAACCGTTCCGTATAATACGAAATCGTTCCATATTTGACACATAAAAGTCTTGTTCCGTATTGAACTGATACGGAACGCACTTTGTTCCATATTTTTGAGAATCAGTTCAGTGCAAATCCATGACAGACACATCTTCTAATATATCTCAGACAGACTATGAATGAAGACCTCACCAGTTGAGCCACTCGCGGTCGACTTTTTACCGCAAAGCATGCATGCAAGACACGTTGAGCTTCTAACGGCGCGGACGCAAAACCAGGACTGGAGTCAAAGCACATTCCTCACTGCACTCTAAGCGTTCTGTTATCACTCCAATTTCGTCCACTATGGGTTTTCCAGTCTCACTCACAGGAAAAACTGCTCCGTGTTCAATCGATTTTAAAAGATAATTGTTTTACTGACTGCTCCCCCGCAAGAATTGTTTTTTTTAAATACATTTTAAGGTTAAATGCATCAGTCTCATGTTCTTTGAGAGATCAAAATTAAGAGCTTCAACCCATGAACTGCTCGTTAAACAAAGATAAAGCATTGATTTGTACTAGGACAATAAAGAGGGCTCAAACATCGTTTTAGTTATGAGAGTCTCAGTCTACATTACATTATCAATGGTGTTTTAGGATGCCAAACAATTATTATAATAATGTAATAATGATTTAGCCTATATAATTATTCCTATGATGTAAAATCCATATAGCCTATAAATGTAGGCTACTATATAATGAAAATGAATATTTCAAAAGTATATTTTTAATCAACAGTACACTATATTTTAGGAAAATTAAAATAATTTTGTCCTATTTCTACACTTGTAAGAAATAAACCCTGGAGCTTTTATTTAGAAGAAAACAGATAGCCATGCTAATCGCGTGAGCAAAGTGCACTGCACACGTTTCTCTAAATCACGCAGCACAAACAGAATGCCTATTCTTAAAGGACAACTCCAGCGCAAAATGAACGTTTGGTCTAATTACACATTGTTAACAAGTCAACCGTTATCTGAGATTTGTTTTCATGATTGCCGAATGTAAATAGTTATATCTCTAAAAACAGTTTAGCCTTTAACGCTAGTATTGAGAATGAGGAGTTGACGTCATTTTACAGAGCCCCTCCCCTCTCCGCCATGTTGGTTGGATTCCCACGGCAAAACAGTATTGATTACATGTGTTTCTCGCAATACCACACAGTTTTTTTACCATGCCTGGAAGTAACTGCTGCGTTAAAAACTCCTCCAGTAACTCACACGATACATATGGAAAACATAGGAACAATGGAATTAAGTTTTTGGGGTTACAGAAATTGACACAGCAGGGAGAGTCTGATCTAACGAGGAGACGCTGGATTGCTAGGTTTGCTGATGCCTTTAGTATACGATTTTCACTGATTGCTGTGCCTTAACGAACATATGCAAAAGTGTTGTTTGAGTGCCTTGTTCATTACTTTTTTAATTCATTGAAATAAATGTTTGAAACAACTTGATATGGCTTAACAATATTTATTGAGAACTGAAATATATAGACTATTTGGACAACATAAGTTTCATGGACAACATAAGTAATAATAATAAAATAATAATACTGTTATTAGTGCAAAAGAACAAATATATTGATGGTGCTTCTCCAAATACAGCTGTTTTGCACTTTGTGTGAGTTTGTTCCTGTAAGGTCCCTTTTCTTTCGCCTTGTCTTTTAGCATTGCTTTACGTTCTTCCTTTTTTTCTCGTATTCTTAAATCTGTCTCTGTCCTGCCAAAAAAATAAATGCGCGAAAATTAAAGAGCTCTGGAATGTTTAGTCGCGTCTATGGGTTCTAAAGGCGTTGCCCCTGGTAACCGATAGCGTCTCCTACCATCATGGCCGACCGGCTCAGACCCCGCCCAAATCGGCACGTGACTCCTCATTCTCAATAGCGCGGGAATTGAAGATCGGATTTATATCCGTTTTGCAAAAACACATTTATGTGACCAGGTGTAAATGGAATCGTTTTGATAAATCAGATAGCTGTTTGATCTTAGAAAACGCATGAAGTGGCCAGGTCACACTCTAAACGTGTCAAACTGTAACCTATAACCTCAAACCAAACACACATTCACTTTTAAAAGCAAAACATTTTATCCAACCCCATTTCAAATCTTTTGGACATTAATCATATTGCATTGGTTATCATTTCTTGTCAAACGAGCAGATTCATTAAAATAGAAGATAAAATGTGTTTTAATGGTAGCTTTTGCCACTTCTATCAAATCGGCACATGACTCCTCATTCTCAATATGGGGCATAGAGTAATGACAAATAAAAATCGCTTGTTATTACCACTAACAAGGTTCAAAATAGCCCCAGAGTAACACGACAGCATAATAAGGGTCCCTACATTCAAACCGAAGCATTGAGAACTTTGTCAGTGTCCAAACAGTTTAATAAGAAGATATTTTATACACACAGTCAACTTCGCGAATACAGGAAGAAGCCATCTTTGAAAAATAGTCTCTACCAGTCGATCTACGAACACCGATCCATGTGCGCTGGTGAGATGTGAATAAGGTGATAAGGTGATCGCGAACAGTAGGCTACGTGTACATATTGAAGAGAAAAAAACGGTTCGTGTTTGTGTTTCTTCCGGAAACAACGGACCATATGAGATTCTGCACAGTTCAGCGCACTTGGATCGGCGTTCGTAGATCAACTGGTAGAGACAATTTTTCAAAGATGGCTTCTTCCTGTATTCGCGAAGTTGACTGTGTGTATAAAATATCTTCTTATTAAACTGTATGGACACTGACAAAGTTCTCAATGCTTCGGTTTGTATGTAGGCACCCTTATTATGCTGTCGTGTTGGTGTGGGGGGTATTTTGAGCCTTGTTAGTGGTAATAACAAGTGATTTTTATTTATTTTCATTACTCTATGCCCTATATACTAGCATTATACTAGCGTTATAGGCTAAACTGTTTTTAGAGATAAAACTATTTACATTCAGCAATCATGAAAACAAATCTCTGATAACGGTTGACTAGGTAGCAATGTGTAATTAGACCAAAGGTTCATTTTGCGCCAGAGTTGTCCTTTAAAGTCTTGTGCTGTTTTATAAAGGCAAAAAGCCATATCATGGTTTCGATTTTAGTTCATTGGCAAAATATAACGCTATAGACCTTCATGTTAGTTTATACATTTTACATGTCATATGTTCGGCAAAAGGCGGATTCTATTGAATAAGTATGCACGAGGCTACAGAAAACGGTTGTGTTTATTTTTCTTCAAATGCAGTCTAAGCCGATGAGTTTTGAATGTTATACGTTTTATTTGTTGAAATTATAAAACAAATATAAACTAAACAAATCCATGGTTCAATGTTGGCAAAATGATCATGATAGCTATATACATATATCTAGAATATGTGGTACAGTCATTGATTATGCATACTTTGCTATTCTGTAAATTAATATAGGCCTAATAAGTTGCATTATAATATGCTATAATGTATGAATTTCATTGCTTATTGGCTTACAAGTGCATTGGCTTATAACGGAGAATGGATTGCTGAAGTCAATGTATTTTACTAATGGGCCTGCAATCTCAGTTTAAAAATAATAATAATGCAGCGGCCATTTTTCTGAAGTTATTTTCACCCTCCTGTAATTGGCTCCAAATCTTGGGTGAAAATGTTTACCCTCCTCTACAAAATAGTGGAGTACAAAATAGTACAATAGTATAGAATAGTACAAAATAGTCATCACTATTGATGTTTGTCTTTTTTCAGAATATTAAAAAATATGAAAAAATATTAACAAAATAAACACATTTAACTGGAGATTCGTGGTGAAGTTTCTGAATTTTAAATAATTTGACAAGGAATGGCTGTATAAACAATTTAAGAAAATTCCCAGAATATATAGTTTGCCTATAATTTAATTATTAGACAGATATTTAAATGTAGTCATTTATTAACAAGCTATTTATGATTTACAGTCAATTGCTATAATCACTCTTCGGTAACACTTTACAATAAGGTTCGTTAGTTAACATTAGTTAACTACATTAGTTAACACATGAACTAATAATGAATAGCACATATACAACATTTGTTAATCTTTGTTAATGTTATTTTCAACATTTACTAATACTTGATTAAAATCTTGTTAACATCAGTTAATGCACCGTGAACTAACATGAACAAGCAATGAACAGCTGTATTTTCATGAACTAACATTAACAAAGATGAACAAATGTAGTAACAAATGTATTGCTCATGGTTAGTGCATGTTAGTAAATACATTAACTAATGTTAACTAATGAACCTCATTGTAAAGTGTTACCCACTCTTCATACATCAGATGTAATCTCTCTTTACAAATGTACTTCTCTTCAAGGCAAGACAGTTTTCAATCACATATCAGTATTATATCATTACACAATACACTTTTTTAATAATTGTAAATATTAATTAGCTATGCAGCAATTTATAATATTTAACTTACTTTATATCCAATTGCAAGCCTTTGATCCAGATGTTGGTGCAACTTGATAGAAGTGAATAATGTAGAAAAACATATTGATGTTTCTGTGGAACAGAGAGACATGGAAATCATTTGAATATATGCTGGCTAAATTTGAATAGTTTATTAAAAATTTCTTGCTGTGTCCCAATTCGCCTAGTTATACTATGCCCTAAAAGTATGTGAAGATGTTTTCTCTCTTTTGCAAAGAAAAAGTACTTGAATGTGCAGCAAAATAGTCGACAAGCTTTACGAAATACTATCACATGTTTACTTGGACCTAGAGGTGTTTTAGTCAGGGAGCCATGCTCAATAAAATGAGTTGGTCTGCCATAATTTTTGTGTTTTTTTCTGTTAACTTTGACCCTAAGAACAAATAATCGGAAATCTGGCCATATTGGTGTATGCACTCTTTATTTTTTGTGTGTGTGTTTTCATCAAATCCTCAGTGGGTTGGGTAGACTGTCAATAAATGCATTCCAGATACACAGAACACATGTGTTGACAACATCCACTGAAAGATAACTCTTAAAACACATTTCTACATGATTTTGCATCAATTTAATGCAAAAAAATAGGCGTTTCACCACTTTTTCAAATATTTTTATATTTACTTCATTGGCAATCAACTATGATTGGCCCAGGGTTATGGTTGGATTTACATTGTTCTGACCACTAGGGGTCCCCCTGGAGATGGTTGTAGGGTTATTTGGAAGCCTCGACACAAGGCACATTTGCTTCAACTGTTTTCAGTGTTTTACAAAGCCTCGATCTACCCTCCAATACCAACGCGTTCTCATCCTTTAACGTCATACTAGTAAAATGCTGTTTTGACACCAGAGCACACACAAACCACAAGCTGTGCAAAAGGTCAACACGCCAGTTTCACACTCACCTGTAAGAACACACAAGTCTGTTGCAGGGGAGAAGTCTCTCTCAAGAAGTGTTCACACTGCTCTCTGCGGTAGCTAGTCTGAATCACACTCCTTACAAGCATCAGGTGTGGCTAATTCACTGGCAAGCAGAGTGAGGGAGAGAGACAGAGCACATGAAACAAATCTGCACAGATTTGGCTTACACAAACTTCCCCAGAAAAGTGAGGAAACATAATAAGTAAGACGCCAAATTGGCTGGTGATTTGACAGCGTGAATTTTAAACCCCGGCAACGACATGAAGCAAAAACAGCTCAGGTTAGCTACAAGAAGTTATTACATGAAATGCTTTATACTTAAAAATTGTATTAGAATTTGATGTCAACAACAATTAAAACAAAAGGGGAAAAATTAAATAAATAAATAACATACATTGAACAAAGTCAGAGGAGGCCAAGGAGGAGGTACCAACAGAAATAAGCAACAAAAAAATGAAAAACTGTTCAATAAACCTTACATTTACAATACTTCTACCATCTTTTTGTACCATTGTACCCCAACACCTTCTGTAAAGTATTGTTTACGATAGACCAAAATGGTTGAATTTTAGGACATGTCCAGAAGATGTTTGCGTGGTTTGCGTCCTTACTACCACAGTCCCTTCAAAAGTCTTGAGTAGGTATCCCAAGTTGTTTACTTTTCAAATAAGGAGTGATAAAAACCTCATAAAACACTTCCAATTAAATCATCTCCACTGTTGGGAGTTGGTGGAGGTCTGGAGTAGACAACATGCTTGATACCGTTCCTCTGTGAGGACGACTTTAATTCACATTCCCATTTTGCTTTTACATAGAGTAAAGTTCTCCATTGTTGATAAGCCCCAGACATTATTTCAATAAGAGGTTTTACCACTTCAGAAGAAAACACCCTAATTTATTTGCAGTACTAATCTCTCAGATCCTGGTTATTTAGATCAAAACTATCCTTTAGCTCCTGAAAACTTTTCATCTTGTTGTTTTTGATAGCTATGCAGAGAGCTGTCTGTTCCTTATTCATCCAATCTTTAAAAGTACTGTCATAAATAGCTGGCTTAAATTTATTATCCATGCAACGTAACTATGGGATTCAGACCCTTCCTTAGCGTGTCATCTAGGCCTTCCTCTCCCAACAGGGTTTGAACATTATAATCTGGTACATAAGTCTCAATATCTTTCCATCGTGCAATATAAGAGTTATCACACCAAAGGCTCAAAGGTCGTAGTTGTGCAGCTTGAAAGTACAGTTTTAAGTTCGGGAGAGCCATTCCTCCTTTCTCTTTTGGCAGATGCAAAGTAGAGAGACAAATTCTAGGACGTTTTCCTCCCCATATGAACCTTGACACCATTTTGTCCCATTGTGCAAATTGTTGAAGTGGTATTTCCACTGGTAGCGACTGGAACACATACCAGAGCCTTGGCAGAATATTCATTTTTTTATTACATTTATTCCTGCTAAAATCTAGTGGGTAGGTCGACCACCACTCCAAATATTTTTTTATGTTATTATTTATTGGCTTATAGTTTCCTTTATATAGCAGATCCGGTTTTGTTGTTATGATTATACCTAAATATTTCAGTGTTTTTATTTCTTCTCCTATAGAGTAATTAAAGTGAATAATTTGAGTTTTTGGGATATTTAGTTTATAACCAAAGCAAACATAAAACTGTTCAATTACCTCCAAAAGGTTAGGGAGAGAGGTATCCAAATCCTGCAAGTATAGCATAACATCGTCAGCAAATAGTCAAATTGTGTGCTCTATTTGTCCCATAGAGATACACTTTAATCCCTCCTCTTGTTTAATGGCCTGTGCCAATGGTTCAATATACAAAGCAAAGAGGATGGGGCTTAACCCTCTGGGGTACAAGGTGTTTTGGGGTCCTTGAGATGTTCTGACATACCCTGACATTTGAGCTTTTTTCATTTGCTTATAAACATATTAATGGCACAGGTGAAATTACACTATATTTAGCACAAACAGGGCTAACATAATATGCGAGCAACATGTATGCACATGTTTGTATTTTTGAGAGAATATTGTTTATGCATGGTTATTGTAAAAACAAAAAAAAACGAAAGTTTCTGAAATAAGGCCACAAAACATATATACGAAATATGCGTTCACATTACTTTTGACTAATGGATGTTCTGGCCTAGAGTTTTTTCTTCACAATGATCTGAAAATCATCCTGCTAATCGTTCAAATAAAACTGTGAATTGGGTTATATTGTGAAAAACATTTTTTTGTTTGCCAAGGCAATATGCGAATGGGCCCCATCATGTTAGGTGATTCTCACCTGAGAGACAAAGACACACATAATAATGAGCCTTTCATTCAGGTGAGTCAGACAAGAAAAAATTGAAAGGACAACATACATACATATTTACACACACACACACACACACACACACAGGTATCTGACATGAAACCCCTGTAAACACACACACAGGTATCTGACGTGAAACCCCTGTAAACACACACACAGGTATCTGACATGAAACCCCTGTAAACACACACACAGGTATCTGACGTGAAACCCCTGTAAACACACACACACAGGTATCTGACGTGAAACCCCTGTAAACACACACACACACAGGTATCTGACATGAAACCCCTGTAAACACACACACACACAGGTATCTGACGTGAAACCCCTGTAAACACACACACACACAGGTATCTGACGTGAAGCCCCTGTAAACACACACACACAGGTATCTGACATGAAACCCCTGTAAACACACACACACACACACACACAGGTATCTGACGTGAAACCCCTGTAAACACACACACAGGTATCTGACATGAAACCCCTGTAAACACACACACACAGGTATCTGACGTGAAACCCCTGTAAACACACACACACAGGTATCTGACGTGAAACCCCTGTAAACACACACACACACAGGTATCTGACGTGAAACCCCTGTAAACACACACACACACACAGGTATCTGACATGAAACCCCTGTAAACACACACACACAGGTATCTGACATGAAACCCCTGTAAACACACACACACACAGGTATCTGATGTGAAACCCCTGTAAACACACACACAGGTATCTGACGTGAAACCCCTGTAAACACACACACAGGTATCTGACATGAAACCCCTGTAAACACACACACACACAGGTATCTGACGTGAAACCCCTGTAAACACACACACACACAGGTATCTGACATGAAACCCCTGTAAACACACACACAGGTATCTGACATGAAACCCCTGTAAACACACACACACACAGGTATCTGACGTGAAACCCCTGTAAACACACACACAGGTATCTGACATGAAACCCCTGTAAACACACACACACACAGGTATCTGACGTGAAACCCCTGTAAACACACACACACACAGGTATCTGACGTGAAACCCCTGTAAACACACACACACACAGGTATCTGACATGAAACCCCTGTAAACACACACACACACAGGTATCTGACGTGAAACCCCTGTAAACACACACACACACAGGTATCTGACATGAAACCCCTGTAAACACACACACACACAGGTATCTGACGTGAAACCCCTGTAAACACACACACACACAGGTATCTGACATGAAACCCCTGTAAACACACACACAGGTATCTGACGTGAAACCCCTGTAAACACACACACAGGTATCTGACATGAAACCCCTGTAAACACACACACACACAGGTATCTGACGTGAAACCCCTGTAAACACACACACACAGGTATCTGACGTGAAACCCCTGTAAACACACACACAGGTATCTGACATGAAACCCCTGTAAACACACACACACAGGTATCTGACATGAAACCCCTGTAAACACACACACACACAGGTATCTGACATGAAACCCCTGTAAACACACACACAGGTATCTGACGTGAAACCCCTGTAAACACACACACAGGTATCTGACATGAAACCCCTGTAAACACACACACACACAGGTATCTGACATGAAACCCCTGTAAACACACACACACACACAGGTATCTGACGTGAAACCCCTGTAAACACACACACACAGGTATCTGACGTGAAACCCCTGTAAACACACACACAGGTATCTGACATGAAACCCCTGTAAACACACACACACACAGGTATCTGACATGAAACCCCTGTAAACACACACACACACACACACACACACACACACAGGTATCTGACGTGAAACCCCTGTAAACACACACACACAGGTATCTGACGTGAAACCCCTGTAAACACACACACACACACAGGTATCTGACATGAAACCCCTGTAAACACACACACACACACAGGTATCTGACGTGAAACCCCTGTAAACACACACACAGGTATCTGACGTGAAACCCCTGTAAACACACACACAGGTATCTGACGTGAAACCCCTGTAAACACACACACACAGGTATCTGACATGAAACCCCTGTAAACACACACACAGGTATCTGACGTGAAACCCCTGTAAACACACACACACACAGGTATCTGACGTGAAACCCCTGTAAACACACACACAGGTATCTGACATGAAACCCCTGTAAACACACACACACACAGGTATCTGACATGAAACCCCTGTAAACACACACACAGGTATCTGACGTGAAACCCCTGTAAACACACACACAGGTATCTGACGTGAAACCCCTGTAAACACACACACAGGTATCTGACGTGAAACCCCTGTAAACACACACACAGGTATCTGACGTGAAACCCCTG
Source organism: Pimephales promelas (assembly GCF_016745375.1). The sequence continues at coordinate 1,775,155 of NW_024121877.1, read as the reverse complement.
TAAAACACACACACAGGTATCTGACATGAAACCCCTGTAAACACACACACACACACAGGTATCTGACGTGAAACCCCTGTAAACACACACACACAGGTATCTGACATGAAACCCCTGTAAACACACACACACACACAGGTATCTGACGTGAACCCCTGTAAACACACACACACAGGTATCTGACATGAAACCCCTGTAAACACACACACACACAGGTATCTGACATGAAACCCCTGTAAACACACACACACACAGGTATCTGACGTGAAACCCCTGTAAACACACACACAGGTATCTGACGTGAAACCCCTGTAAACACACACACAGGTATCTGACGTGAAACCCCTGTAAACACACACACACAGGTATCTGACATGAAACCCCTGTAAACACACACACACAGGTATCTGACATGAAACCCCTGTAAACACACACACAGGTATCTGACATGAAACCCCTGTAAACACACACACAGGTATCTGACATGAAACCCCTGTAAACACACACACACAGGTATCTGACGTGAAACCCCTGTAAACACACACACACAGGTATCTGACGTGAAACCCCTGTAAACACACACACACAGGTATCTGACGTGAAACCCCTGTAAACACACACACACACAGGTATCTGACATGAAACCCCTGTAAACACACACACACAGGTATCTGACGTGAAACCCCTGTAACACACACACACACAGGTAT